>JAFFST010055125.1:91984-115597 GCA_022414735.1 Noturus placidus | reverse complement strand
ATATATATCTGCATAAATATGCCCTAAAACATCATTCATTTTTAATACAAATCCTAAAAGTAGAGAAAGAGAACAGTTTTTAAAATGCTACAACTTTTATTATGTAGAGGAAAATGTCTAGATTTGACCACGGGGCAAAAGACTGCCGAATATATATTTTATGAACGTTGTATAAACGTTACGCTTACAGCACACAAGCCAAAATATAAGACACAGTTCTGTAATCCAGCCGTAACGGTACAGCTTCCTCGGAGGTTATATTATAGCTGCATGTATAGTACAAGTACATGGCTAATAGACATAGCTTTTAGAGCAGGAAGTATTTTCTGATAGGTTGAGCTGCATTGTTAAAAGCTCCCTGCAGTTCTTTCCCTGTGCGTGAGGTTGTTTATGGACAGCACTCATTTTTACTGAGAGACATGCCCTGTTGTAATCCGGTTAATGGATTTAATTGGATTAGTGCGAGTGTGAACAGGACTCGCTCTCAAGCCAGTGCACAATTTTATGTAATCAATTTAAATACGCATCAGTCCGATAGTCATTTTCTGTTCGTTACGATGCGGAAAAGCAACAAAGCTAAACGAGTCCGGTTCAATTCTTCCGTCTAACCATATGGTGCAATTGTGTGTCCCGAAGCCCCTCCCAAACTAATAATCACGGAAAGACGGAGCCACTGACCCAGTATTTTGCTGCAAAAATACAGCTAACCACAGCTGAGCAGAGGTGTGAGAACTTTTGGAAAGTGGTCCGACAGGTTGGGCGTGTCAGGGTGTAGAAGTCAATTTTTTGTAACAGGAAGCATATAAGTGACTCAGTCGCATTTGTAATCATCCAGATGCCATTTTATAATCTACGCGCAACCATGTGTAGTTTTCATGCATAAATCATTCGCTTTTTTTTTTTTGGGATCATTCATTTCCTTGTGAAACCCCTCCCCCAAAACAACTCAACCCACAAAACCCGGTACGTTAATTCCCCAGGGCCATGTGAATGGATAAGGTTTAAGTAATTAAGAGGAAAGGTTACACATGGTTTTAGAAATGTCTCTCGGGGGTGACTGCTTTGTGTGAATAAGGGCGTGGCAGACCCTGCAGCCACATGTCATGCTGACATGTATTATAAATGACATATCGTAAGATTTATATGCTGCTGTAATGACTGATCTAGAGATTATGTGATAATTCCTATATTTGCACTACAGCTGTTCCTCTGGTTCCTGTCACTAGGATATTGATATTGCGATACTTGATGAGAGGAGAAGTTTTTGGAGATGCTTTAAGGCAGCTTGTTTCTTGTATTTATTGGAGCGATCTGTTCGGCAGGACAATCTGATCCAGGACCAATTCAGTGTTTATAGGGGTGTAACGACCCATCGAGGCGTATCGAAGAAATAATTACCGATCCGATGTATTGATGCAATGCGTGAACAGCGATACATGTATCGTTTTTTTTTTTTTTTTAGATGGACGGTAGTTAATTGGGTTAGGGTGGGTTAGTGGCTAATTAGGTGGGCCGGTCATAAATCCGATCGGCAGACGTACCACTGAACTGTCGAAGCATTTATCCCAGTTTATGGACTGGTCTTGGGCATTAAACTCCTGGGATGAACCTGGATCCCACTCCGGCCCTGAGATGGACCTTTACACTCATTCCAGCCACTTCCTGGATGTGATGTCCGTCAAAGCTTAAGTTCATCACGGGTCCTTATTTCTTCAGATCACTGGCTGGGAGCCGAGAGCAAGTTCAGTGGGTAGTGTTGCCTCTACAGCTCCAAGATCCGTAGAGCTTGGGTTACTGTTTGTTTGTGTGGAGTTTCACGGATTCTCCATGTTGGTCTTTTCCATGTTCTCTGGTTTCCTCTCACCTCTCAAAGCTTGGTACATTTATTGGCAATACTAAATTGTCCCTAGGTGCGAATATTACTATGGATACGCCACACCCCCAGAGTTCCACCGCCACCCTGACCAGGGAAACACTCTTCCTGAAAATGAGTGAATATCAAATCAGTACATCCCTATAAAAGGGGTCCTATGATGATTTCAAAAGTTCATTATTTTGTTATACAATAGATTAGGTGGCGGCTGTGGCTCAGTCGGTAGAGCGGGTTGTCCACTAATCCACTAATCGTAGGGTTGGTGGTTCGAATCCCGGCCCGGGTGATCCCATGCCGAAGTGTCCTTGGGCAAGACACTGAACCCTAAGTTACCCCCAATGGCAAGCTAGCACCTTGCATGCAGCTCTGCTACCATTGGTGTGTGTGTGTCTCATTTGTTAGTCGCTTTGGATAAAAGCGTCTGCTAAATGTAAATGTAGATTAACTTGTTTTTATATTCAAAAAACACATTATTTTCCAACATCCTGTACACAATTGCAGTGCCTCTACTCCCAGTCTGTCTGAAACGCACTGATTGATTGAGTTCCGGTTTCTCCAAAGCCCCTCCTTCTAAAAAGCCCAGAGTGTTCTGATTGGCCAGCTGACCCATTGCGTTATAATTGGCCAAAAACCTCAAGCATGTGTCGGAAATGTAACGGCTCTTACCGTAATCATGAGCGTCGGCTTAAAAGGCTTCTAAAGCAGTTAGAAACACAGTTACTGATGTCGTCGGTTATACAGTAGTCAGGTTCTGAAAATGCGGATGATCAAGAACGATCAATCGGAACCGACTCCGCAAGCACGACTTGAACAGAACGTTTCACAGTGGGAGGGTTTTATGTTGTAGCTCTTTTACCTTTCAGATATGATGTTATAAGGGGTTCAGTCGTCTTCTTCACTGTAACAACTTTGGGTCCTGAAGGGACAACGGATTAAAACGTTAAAAATGACAAAAATCGGCGGCATTGTGCCGAAATTTAAAATTGTGACCTAGATGTTTGTGGAAGTAATGTCTGGACTTGGATCGAGGTGTTTTAGGCAGGTCTGGAGCAGTGTTCTGTTAGACCGAATAAATCTCTTTGTCGGAGACTATGGGTGGGTTGAACCAATAAGGATTATATTAAGCATAGATGTAGAGCTAATCTAGGATTTGTTAATCTGGGCTTTATTTTAAACCGAGTTGTTTTGTACCACTTGATTTTAAACACAGATGAACAAATCGGGGATTAGAATTCTAACTTGCGAATCAAACCTCCCTTTACGATTCATTTTCTCCGCCATGATGATAAAGCTCAAGAGGGTTCAGACGGTCCCTTATTTTTCTGCAAGGAGCGCTTTCATTTTCTCCAATCCACCAAAGAACTGCTGCCATTTCTGACCATTTAAACCTGCTCAATAGCAAGTTTAAATCGAATCCCTAACTGGAATTTAAGTCTGAGTTTAAAGTGATGGAGCAACAGGATTGTAGTTAATCCAGGTTTATTGTGATGGTAACATGATGGTTTAAATGTAATCCTGCTTAATTTTAAACAAGGTTTAAAGTTTGGTCCAACACAGTTATTTGACTGCATTAATCTAGATTTAAGATGAATCCTTATTGGTGCAACCCATGCTATGAGCTATGTAACTTTGCAGCTCTTATACATTTACATTTATTCATTTATTAGACGCTTTTATCCAAAGCGACTTACTAATGAGAGCACATTCACACACCAATGGTAGCAGAGCTGCATGCAAGGTGCTATCTTGCCATCGGGGGCAACTTAGGGTCCAGTGTCTTGCCCAAGGACACTTCGGCATGGGATCACCCGGGCCGGGATTCGAACCACCAACCCTACGATTAGTGGATTAGTGGACAACCCGCTCTACCGACTGAGCCACAGCCGCCCACAGATACATTACACGCTAAAGGAAAAAAAAATATGTACTGTATTATAATTTCAATATGATAATTTTGCCACCAGTAAAAGTGCTTTTTTTCTTTTTTTAATCCTCTTGGCAATTCTGGGAAATGAGTTTGTGAAAAGAGCTTCGTGACTGTATCAGCTCCATAGTCTAGTGCAGCTTTTCTTCTAGTTCCCTTGATTGTTATCCAGCCTCAGTGGAAACACATTGATTGCCACCTCTATGCAAAGCCAAAAACAGACAAGAAATCCACAACAGGACTTGATCCTGCACAGAGGAAGCACTGGATATTTTGGGCAGCGGTTGTTAAGGTTCTTTTTTTTTGGTGGGTGTGTGTGTGTGTGTTGGTGGGTGGATTCTAAGGCGTTCAGGTTTCTGTGAAAGATAAAAAAGTAAAGCAGATTTCAAAATCCTGACTGGTTTGACGTTTAATGTAATGCGGCTTGGACATGCACAACGATTTTCTTTGTACTCGTGTGTACACGATGATGGATCCCATTCAGCCGCAATGTACCGAGCTCGTTCACGGCACGGCTGATTGACACAAAAATGATGGCTCACAGAGTGCTGATAATGACCCCTGAGGCCCTGTTTACACGAGTGCGTTTTCGTTTTAAAACGCCTAACTGTTGCTACGGTTACGCCTGTCGTCTACACTACTCCGGCGTTTTTGATCCTCGAATAACGTAGACTTTTGCAAATGCTGAAGACTGGAACTAATAATGAAAGTTGTTGTCAACGAATCTCATTGTCGATTCGTTGGTGCATTTACTCACTACGTTTCTTCTCTTCTGAAAACACGCTTCGGTGAGTCAATACTAACGCTGTGTCCCAAATGATGTACTATACACTTACACTATGTATTGTGTACTCTACCGTCTAGTGCAGTGTTTCCGCCGACCCCTTGTGGTCAGTGATGTAATTGCAGGGGGTCCGTAGGAAAGTTTTAAAAATGTTTAAATGATATATATATATATTTGTTAAATGTATCAAAATATATTCAGATGAGATGTTTTAAAATTAATTTGGATATTACAAATTCATTCACAAATATCACGTTAGCTGAGCTGACGACCGTTCATTGATGGATTTATTTTAAATTTATTTACAAATGAAACAGTGGCTTAGTGGTTAGGACGTTCGCCTCATACCTACAGGGTCCGGGGTTCAAGTCCCGCTGGGGCCCTGTGTGTGTGGAGTTTGCATGTTCTCCCCGTGTGTCGGGGGTTTCCTCCGGGTACTCCGGTTTCCTCCCCCAGTCCATAGACATGCATGTTAGGCTGATTGGCATGTCCAATGTGTCCGTAGTGTATGAATGTGTGTGAGTGTGTATGTGGTTGTGCCCTGCGATGGACTGGCCCCCTGTCCAGGGTGTACCCCGCTTTGTCCCCGATGCTTCCTGGGTTAGGCTCCAGGTACCCCGTGACCCTGAAAAAGGAGTAAGCGGTAGAGGACGGATGGATGATAATTTGCAATCTGGTGTTATATATATATATATATATATATATATATATATATATATACACACACACCATCAATCAAAAGTTTGGAGACTCTTTATTGAAACGTTTCTCATGATCGTACACTTTCAGATCAAAAGATTTTTATGATTAAATGTTTGAAATCGGTTTCATTTCTTTCATTAGAAAACTAACATATTATTCACAATTTTTTTTTTTTTTAAACGGACGGCTCGGAGCGAAATATTCCAAAAAGCAGCCGATAAGCGTCCAGCGTCGGTGTGAACTCCTTTAATACTGCTTAAAAAGCATCTCAGGGAGATTCCTCAAGAAATCGTTCGAGAAAACGCCAAGAATACATTTCTGGAAATTCTAGTCAAAAAGCGTGTCTACTTTGAAGAAATACGCTAAAATACTCCATTATTTTGATTTATTAATTCCCATAGCTCCATTTGTGTTCCTCCAGAGTTTTGATGACTTTATTATTATTCTACAATGTGGGGAAAAAAATAAAAATAAAGAAATGAGTGTGTCTAAACGTTTGACCGGTAGTGCACATCATGCTGTGCGAAGCTCTTTACCGTCACGCCGTTCAAAACGAGTTCTTCCCGTCAATAATTATTTATAAAATAATCGACTTGTTTTCTTCACGCTTTCTAAATTGACTTCTGAAGCGTGTGGCCAGTCGATATGTTTGTATGTACTTAATATTTTAGTGTGTAATTCTCTCGATTAGTGCCGTAAATCCGAGAAATACAGTACCGTCACTTAAAATTAGGTTACGCTGCTGTGTGCAGGAAAGATTGCTACAGTACATGTTTTTTATGGTTTTACTACACTCTGGTATTGGACCCAGGTATTACTGTTTTGATGTATAGGGGTGGATAAAGGGATATGTGCAATGTAAAGTATATACATGTTTGTATTATGTATGGAAATGTTGTCTATATATGTTATTGGTGTTCACCGCAGCATTGTTGCCCAAGACAAATTTCCCTCACGGGACAATAAAGTTTAACTAACTAACTAACTAACTAAGTACAGGAGAGTGGGACAGGAAACTCATCGGGTGTTTCCATGATATTAGATCTCATGAGACGTCTGATTTTCCTGGCAAACCCTCAAGCTGGGAAGGGAAAGTGATACTGAGCGACTCACTTCAAGCGATATTATTCTCATCACGTGCAGTAAACATGTCCTAAGTTTAAGGTGCACAGGGCTTATTCAGGTGTGATACTCCGTACCCTTTCTGACTTGAATAGATCTTTCTCTATTCTTAATTCCATCCATCCATCATCAACCGCTTACTCCATTTCAGGGTCACGGGGGAACCTGGAGCCTATCCCAGGGAGCATCGCGGGGTACACCCTGGACAGGGTGCCAGTCCATCACAGGGCACAATCACACACTCACACACACATTCATACACTACGGACACTTTAGACACACCAATCAGCCTACCATGCATGTCTTTGAACTGGGGGAGGAAACCGGAGTACCCGGAGGAAACCCCCGACACACGCGGAGAACATGCAAACTCCACACACACATGGCCCTGGCGGGACTCGAACCCCGGACCCTGGAGGTGTGAGGCGGACGTGCTAACCACTAAGCCACCGTGCACCCCCTCTGTTCTTAATTATTAACGACAAATCCGTTATGTTTATTGAATATCTATGTATGACGTGTATGGAAATGTACATGCTCGGAAACAAGGGGAGCTCGTTGGCCGCCCGTCCCCGTCTTGTAGCTTTAATACGGATAAGAATTAGTCAATTATTTAAAAACCACTGTTGATTTTATTGAAGATGGTTCATTCGATGTAAAATCGTGACATAATCCGGTTTTCGGCTTGGCCATGTGACGTCTTTATATTAATGTTATGTATACAGGAGATGATGTCATCCAGTGACACTCAATAAATCCCTAGGAGACGAGGTCAGTTGTGTTATGGCATCATGTTAGGTAATGTCTGCACTCTCACATCATTCATTTGAACCCGTCCTGGATCTGAAGGATTGCAGATTGAAGCTTGAAACAGTGCATTAGTTGTCCTCTGCTCAGTGCTGTTATCAGATGGCTTGAGCTTCTTCCATGTGAGTTTGCTTTGATTTAAAGAGGGCTTTCCTGTCCTGAGACTCTGGGATTATATTTCATCTGTGTGCAATTTTCCATTTCCTTGGTGTTCCTTCAGATCTTTTTTTTTTTTGTCTCTTGGCTACAGGACGGGACATATTTTAATTTCCCTTCAGGTCACTTCACACATGTGCATCATGTCAGAGCAAAAGCCACCTTCAGTAGGACTGAATACCCGTCAGAGTGTTGTAAGGAGCGGTGTTTTATTCGATAAGTTACTTATTCACATGAAGCGATTCGTACCCTGCTCGTTCCGAGCCTCTTGGAATGACTCGTTTTGAATGCTCATATGACCAGACGCTAATTCTGCCCCTCTATCTTTATATCTGACTCTGTGCTATATGTGCTCCATCCCCTTGTTAGGAGTTTCCAAGTTTGCCCCAGTCGTGACCTTTCTCCTTCTGTACAGCTCGGCTACCGGTCATAAATCTTCCAGTGACTTATCGTTTACATTCAGCCATTTAGCAGACGCTCTTATCCAGAGTGCACGCAGTTGAAGGCACAGCGATACAAAGCGCCACACTCACCCACACGTATTCATAACCTGAAACACAAGGGCTGTAAAAGTGCTAGAGTGGTCTAGATTGAGACAAATGTGACATAATGTGCCACTCGGAATGCGAAATGAATTAATTTAATTGATCAATTTGTATAGCGCTTTTTACAATGGTACATTGTCTCAGAGCAGCTTTACAGAAATATCATTTTTACATTTTTACATTTACAAGCGACTTACAAATGAGACACACTCACACACCAATGGTAGCAGAGCTGCATGCAAGGTGCTAGCTTGCCATCGGGGGCAACTTAGGGTTCAGTGTCTTGCCCAAGGACACTTCGGCATGGGATCACACGGGCCGGGATTCGAACCACCAACCCTACGATTAGTGGATTAGTGGACAACCCGCTCTACCGACTGAGCCACAGCCGCCGAATTGTTCGTTTGAGTAAGGGATCATTTCGTTGCTCGCATTCATTAATAAAGGGTACATGTGAATAAGTAGGCCAATAATTGCAAAGTCGATGGTTTGACCGTTTATCTTTTTGAGTATTGGCATTGCAAAACCATCGTTTAAAAAAAACAAAATAGATTTATTGTTTTACTTGGCTTAACTACGACGGTCATTTTTGCGTCATATCGCACAACACATTTTGGTTCTACAGCTGTTTCCGGAAACCTCAATATCTCGGCTCAGCATGGTCTTAGCTTCTTGCAACAGAAACTGATCTCTAGAACACATTACAAGGTACATGAACATTTTAATAAACATTTGGCACATTCCTGTTCCTTAGACCAGGGGTCTTCAACGTTTTCCAGGCCAAGGACCCCCAAACTGATGGCGAGATGGAGCGGGGACCCCCTAATTATATATATTGTATGAAATTGTGTTATACCAAAACTTTTGCGACCCCCATGCAGTACCTCCGCGGACCCCCTGTTGAAGACCTCTGCCTTAGATCTTAGATATGAACTTGCGTCCAAATGTAGATCTCAAGGTTGCTCACTATTCCACTTTTCGGGTCAATTTATACCTGGAAGGGTTCGAATCTCAGTCTTAATTTTTTAGGGGGTACCTAGGAAAGTATAGCGTGCATACAGAACGTTTCAATTTTGAGCTGCATGCAAGGTGCTAGCTTGCCATCGGGGGCAACTTAGGGTTCAGTGCCTTGCCCAAGGACACTTCAATATTTGGAGTCATGTGGGCCGGGAATCGAACCACCAACCCTACGATTAGTGGATTAGTGGACAACCCGCTCTACCAACTGAGCCGCCCCTTTAAGAAAAGCCTCCTGGGTAAAGGTCCCTCATGAAGCTCATGGTGGAGATGATGGAGAGTATGCAAAGCTTCATCAGGAATACTGTTAAGAATATTTAACACATGAAATAGTTTTGATTCGGCAGACACTTAATTCACTGTTGAGTCATCGCATAATTCCACGTGTTAATTCTTGGTGTCTTCTTTATTATGCTCAAATAGTAAAACTGGAGACATTCTGTGGGCAGAGGTGTACAAACTTATGATCAGTAGTGTAGTTATTGTTGGAATCTGCCGTGTCGTTAGAATGTTTTTTGTCTACAATTAGATCACTAATTACAGTGCTTGTCGGGTTTAAGTACAGCTTCCAGCAGGGTGTTTAGGGTTCGAGTGACAGAGTGAGTGAAGACCCTGCTGTATGATCACAGAGTGAAATCAAGGACAAGACCCTGTGTGGACCGATGCGAGTCGACGTCCGTAATTGCACGGACGGCTAGCGAGCTGTGTGCACTGTGCTCATTGATGCGGCAGATGTTAACAGCTGTGCCTCAGACACAGAAACACGGAGCTACTCTTTCACAGCACGTTCCTCCGTCATACGGAGTCTGCGCTGAGCTCTGGCTCGGCTTTTCACCCGGGGCAGAGGATTAGAGAGCTGGAAGAGGAATGCTCCGTCATCCTCAGGGTTTAATAATCAGGAGGTAGCTTAAGCGCCTGGCAGACTCTGATCAGAGCTACTCTTGAAAGCTGTCCTGAGCTGTAAATGTTGAGACTCAGCTGCTTCTCAGCGGAATCTTACGTCTGCAGATGCGTCTGGCACCAAAAAGCCACCTGATATGCCAGAATCATCTCTCCAGATTCTCAGTAGGACTCGCCAGTCTCGATGAGAATGACTCACTCCATTGTCGTTCCTGAATATAATTATCTTACTGAGATCAACCTGATATTCTGTTCAGATTTAATCAGGCACATTGTATCTATTCCAGCGTTTATTGCTTTCATTTCCCCTCTTTCCCCCAAAAATAATCAGCTGAGACGTGTTTGTTGTCTGAATTTTAGAATTGTACAGGAGTTAATGCGGTTAATGTTGTTAACAAGTAAGGGAGGCGTATACCGTACATCGTAGCATCATGTAGTCTGCGTTTCTAAAACCGATGTCGCGGTTCAAACCTGGAACTCTGATAATGAGCATGAGCATGTTAGGAAGCTGGGGTCAGAGTGCAGGGTCAGCCATGATACAGCGCCCCCTGGAGCAGATAGGGTTAAGGGCCTTGCTCAAGAGCCCAACAGTGGCAGCTTGGCAGTGCTAGGGCTTGAACCCCCGACCTTCCGATCAGTAACCCAGAGCCTTAACCACCAAGACACCACTGCCCCATTTGGCACCAAATGCACATGTCCAGCCTACACGGCCACTTTAATTAACACGTGGGTGAGTTGGACATGGCAGTGCTGCAGGAAAATGGGGTAGAAGAAGCTGGAATTTTCATAAATAAATAGTTATAATCAGGTGTGTAACCTGGCCGCGGCATTCACGGCTGTAGCCACAAAGATTTATTTAGTTATTTATACCCTGTTGGACGAGAATAAACAATAATAAAGACCCTCATAGTATTTGTAATGGTTATAATGGAAACTGTAATGGTTCCTGTGGATCTCCACTGGTCATTTTTTGCTTTCTGTTGGTGGCGTGTCATGTCTAGTGGATACCATTATGGACCAATATTCATCCATCCATCCATCTGCAACCGCTTACTCCTTTTCAGGGTCACGGGGGAACCTGGAGCCTATCCCAGGGAGCATCAGGCACAAGGCGGGGTACACCCTGGACAGGGTGCCAGTCCATCGCAGGGCACAGTCACATACACACTCACATTCAATGCTAAAACTAATAGTTTTAATGGTTAGCTGGTGGTTTGTAAGTGGAAACCATTTGATGTTCTGTGATGGTTTCCTATCGTCGTTTTCAGCAGGGGTAACTGAACGTCAGTAAAAGAAGACGGCAGAGTCGTAATTTTGTATCTTGAGTAAACGGAGTGTTTTAATATCTTCAGTGAACGGAGGCGAGAACAAACAGACGGGGTTTACAGGAAAATACGTGGAAATACCCGTGTCTTATTGGCTGACGGGCCTCAATTCCTCCAAACGCTCGCTCACAGTCAGTTAGTGTGAGAGGGGAAAATGGATACGGTGTATTTTGAAGTAGGTTTGTAAAAGTTTTTTTGATGGAACAGAAGCCCGGCTCAGCCCCTGGATGATTAACAGTCCAGCCCAGTTACTGTTACAAAACAGTTTGTAAAAATCATCATGTGAATCCGTGTTATTCTACATTTACATTTATTCATTTAGCAGACGCTTTTATCCAAAGCGACTTACAAATGAGACACACTCACACACCAATGGTAGCAGAGCTGCCATGCAAGGTGCTAGCTTGCCATCGGGGGCAACTTAGGGTTCAGTGTCTTGCCCAAGGACACTTCGGTATGGGATCACCCGGGCCGGGATTCGAACCACCAACCCTACGATTAGTGGATTAGTGGACAACCCGCTCTACCGACTGAGCCACAGCCGCCCTATTCTACGACTCTGAGGTTGAGAACTCGGGCCCTCAATACATATCATCGTATGGGCTTTATTAAGTTTGACATCTTGCCGTTATATCTTGCCAAAACATCACATCTCATAGCTGGGCCAAAGACGTGCTGTGATGGACTGGCACCCTGTCCAGGGTGTACCCCGCCTTGTGCCCGATGCTTCCTGGGATAGGCTCCAGGTTCCCTGTGACCCTGAAAAGGAGTAAGCGGTAGAAGATGGATGGATGGATGGACGTGATGGATGTGCTTACATGATCATATCATGATCATTCCTGTCTACTCTCCATATGAATGCACTTAACTAGCTCACCATACATTTATTACATTACGTTAGCTACCAGTTATCAATTTGGTTTACGTGCCAACCCCCTGGAGCTTTTACTCACCTGGTGGGCTAGTGAATACATTTATGAGCTGTCCATGAATGAAGGAAAGGGATCGGTACACTGCTTGCGGGTGCTCATCACCACCTGTGTATTTGCTCAGCTCTGTTACGAGACGGCTGTTCAGTTGGAATGGCGGATAGTCAGATCACTTCCATCCCTCAGCTGATTTATTTCTATGCTTTTACAAGTTGTGACATTGCGTATGCAAGATGGATGTTCCCCGAGTTCCCAACTGGGATTTCGGAGTTGAATGATCGTTCATTGTACTTTTCAATGTCTGAGGTTAGGGTTTTTTATTTTTGTTTGTTTTCTCCCCCGGAGTTCCGAATACAATGGATTGCGGTATTATTCATTCTTCCGTTCAATGACCTCTTTATCTCACTGCATCTTCTCATGTAAGGAATAAAAGGTGTTAAGCGCCGGTGTCATGGAGCTTGTTTAACTACGGTGTCACTGTTTGCTTTACCACCCAGACAGTTCTGTAGAAATATGCGGTGTTTGTACTCGTCCTCCTGCTGCTGGCTGATAGCGGAGGCTTTGTGGACGGCTGAGGAATGTTCTCTGAGTGCGAACGGAATGTAACCGCTTACATAGCAACCATAGAAACTGTTTTTAGTTTGTTTGTTTGGTTTTCTAAAGTGTCCGTAGTGTATGAATGTGTATGTGATTGTGCCCTGCGATGGACTGGCACCCTGTCCAGGGTGTACCCCGCCTTGTGCCCGATGCCTCCTGGGATGGGCTCCAGGTTCCCCCGTGACCCTGAAAAGGAGTAAGCGGTTGAAGATGGATGGATGGATGTTTGGTTTTCAGATTAGAACGTGTTTTCAGTCGCCCATTGGATCTTCAGTAGCAAGATGTTAAGGATCACAGGACGTTGGGGTGTCATTTAGGCTCCTAGTGGTCTGGAAACATGGAAACCAGTGGTCTAGTTTGAAAAAAACAAAACATACAAACGTATTAACTGTTATTTATTAACTGCTGTTAAAAAAACATACACCGTATGACCAAAAGTATGTGCATACCTGACCACCATACCCATATTTGCCTATTTTAAAACCATGGGCATGAATTAATTTGGAGTTGGTAGACCTTTTGCTGTTATAATAACCTCCACTCTTCTGGGAAGGCTTTGCACTAAATTTGATAACGTGGCTGTAGCCTTTTTTTTTTTTTGGTAATATAAAGAAATTGTTCATACAAATTCTACAAAAGATGTATAATTGTTTATGGTTACGTTTTCTGTAAGGATACAGCCATAGAAGTATGAAATATGGAGTATGAAATTGAAGTTGTCCTTCACCGAGACGTCTTCAAGACACTTTGTGGTGTTTGTTTTTGTATTATTAACTTCATGACCGAGAAACAAAAGCAGGGACTAACTTGTTCCACAACATAAAATTTAACTCTAAACGGATAAAAAAAATTATTATAATTAATATTATTATTATTATTATTTTTAAAATTGACAAATTGCAGTGGAAAAAGAGGAATAAAAAACACTTGTTTTAAGAAAATAATCACCTTTGTGGTGGTAACAGTAACTCAGTGTGCCCTGTGATGGACTGGCACCCTGTCCAGGGTGTACCCCGCCTTGTGCCCGATGCTCCCTGGGATAGGCTCCAGGTTCCCCGTGACCCTGAGAAGGATAAGCGTTATAGAAGATGGATGGATGGACAGTAACTCCACTGCCCTTCGGGTCACATCACACCAGTCTGTCATTAGCTGCGTTTACATGGACAACAATAACACACTCTTAACCCGATTAAGAGCATACTTTAATTAAGAAACTACCATGTAAACACCAACCTTAATCTAATTGAGGTCATAATCCAATTAAACTCTAATCGAATTAAGACATGTGGAGTACTCCTGTTTTAGTCGCATTATGAACGTCGTATGAGTTTTCACGACAGGACACGATCACACACGGCAGTTCTCAATATTTACCGCGAACAAGAGAGTTCAGCTGCGTCCCAAACCGCATACTTTCCTACTATAGGCCTGGAAAAATACATGTATCTCGGCTACAATATAGACGGTGAGTACTCGGTTTGAGACGCAGCCCACGGCTTCAAACAGTAATTAACTGCACTTAAAGCTTTCGTAAAAAATTAAACAAGGACACCAAAAGCTGTATACGGTACCATAACGAAGACGAACAGTATTTTGATACGTGAAATTCTGGAGGGACGGCGTGGCGCGGCGACGTAATAACGTGTGCCGTTAATCTAATTATGATCTATAACATGTAAAACTGGAACATGACAGGAGTATTCTAAAAGCGACTCATGTAAACACCTTAATCACAATATTGTCTTAATCAGAGTAAGGTCAATAATTAGATTACTGCTGTCCATGTAAACGTAGTCATTGATTCATTTCCTTTAATAGCGTGCTCCAAACAACACTAGAGCTATATGATCTTGTTAAAAGCAAAGAAATCATTTTTTTGGGATGAGAGCTGGATCCCTTTTTAGTTAATGTCACTACCCCATAATTCAAAGGACTAGAAGTATTCATCTAGGTTACATCGAGGCTACATTTACATTTATTCATTTAGCGGACGCTTTTATCCAAAGCGACTTACTAATGAGAGCACACTCACACACCAATGGTAGCAGAGCTGCATGCAAGGTGCTAGCTTGCCATCGGGGGCAACTTAGGGTTCAGTGTCTTGCCCAAGGACACTTCGGCATGGGATCACCCGGGCCGGTATTCGAACCACCAACCCCACGATTAGTGGATTAGTGGACAACCCGCTCTACCGACTGAGCCACAGCCGCCCTACAGCACAGATGTGTGCCAAGTCTTAAGTTGAGGAACACATTCTGATCCTGTGGCTCATTTTTAGCTCATGAGGATGTTTGTCTTGGACGGTCTTCTCAATCCACATCCTCTGACCCCTTAAAACAGGAGGTGACACATTCCAGCGGTCCTTCAATCCTAAATTCAGCTGGACAGAACTAGCACATAGCTAGGTCTTTGTGTAGGTGTGTGTGTGTGTGTGTTTAAGAAAGAGAGATCTGTATTTTAACTTGCCGTCAGTATTTCCCATGACTCTACTCTTGATTTGTTAGCAAACGCTTGCGTTCAAACTGTTTTATAAAATATTCATCTATCCCGACGCGTTCGGTTGCGCGTTATCTTCCACTGAGCTCTATTTTTAGATTCTTATTAATGCAAGCGACAGAAACAGGAAGGAGAAATAAAGAGCTGCTCCAGACGCTTTTAATGTACCATTTAGCAAAAGCGCTTACACTGACTTTTATTACGAGCGCATTAGCTGGGGAGAGCGATGCAGGTTTTCTTCAGGAGACGTTCACCGTTCGCGCTGCAGCCTCATGAAACGTTTACCAGCTCTCGGACATACGCACGGAGGTTTCGCCGTATGACTGATGTGTGTGCCGTGGACCTCTCCCACACGTGCTGGAACGTCACATCAATTTTGATTAGGATTGAAAGTATCGGTACTTCTAAAAAACGTTGCTGTGAGGCTAATGGCGGCTGAGGCTCAGTCGGTAGAGCGGGTTGTCCACTAATCCACTAATCGTAGGGTTGGTGGTTCGAATCCCGGCCCGGGTGATCCCATGCCGAAGTGTCCTTGGGCAAGACACTGAACCCTAAGTTGCCCCCGATGGCAAGCTAGCACCTTGCATGCAGCTCTGCTACCATTGGTGTGTGAGTGTGTCTACAAATGAATTTATCCCAACTGAGGAAGCCACTGAGTGGCGACAATGGCAAGGAAAAACTCCCTAAGATGTTTAAGAGGAAGAAACCTTGAGAGGAACCAGACTCAGAAGGGAACCCATCCTCATCTGGGTAACAACAGATAGTCGGAAAGAGTTCATTATTGATTTATATGAAATTTGCATGGCTCAGAAGAAGCCATAGTCCTAGCAGTCTGGAATTAGACTAGGTGAGAGCTCCATACAGAAGCAGGACATCTGAGACAGCTCACGCAGGTCCAGGAGAGCAGAATGGACCAGGGTCTTCCAGTATCTCCATAAGATCATGTGGCAGTCGTGTAGCGTCATTCTTTAGCCGTCGGCGTCTCTTCGTGCTGCCATTTTAGAGGATGGATTTAAGCGGGACGGAGTTTCAGACCACATGGTTAAGGATACGTGTCACGCCAAGCTTGTGCATAGCGCTTCGCTCTGAAATCTGGAGATAGCGGTGAATGTATGAGGGAACGGTGGAGCCGAACAAGTCTGTTATCTCTGGAAGCCAGATTAGATCACGGTCTAACACGGAACGCATGGTGGACTCGATGCTGAGTTTGGCGTGTGTCAGTGTTGGAACATGTTTGGGCAAATCCTAAGCAGCTGAAATGTGACTAAGAATCCACACACACACACACACACACACACACACACACACACACACACACACACACTTACACTTTTGCAGTGCCGGTTTGAGGTTAAGGCCATGTCACTGTTGAAGCTGTGATCAGGCCAGTGAAAACAGTGATGGGAGAAGTCAAAGCCAGTCTTTCTCTCTCTCTCTTTCTCTCTTTCTCTCTCTCTCTTTCTCTCTCTCTCTTTCTCTCTCTCTCTCTTTCTATCTCTCTCTCTTTCTCTCCCTTTCTCTTTCTCTCCCTTTCTCTTTCTCTCTCTCTCTTTCTCTTTCTCTCTCTCTCTTTCTCTGTCTCTCTCTCTCTCTCTCTGTCTCTCTCTCTCTCATCAGTCATTAATATGGACGAGAGGACGAGCGAGCTGAGCCAAGCGACAGGCCCGACGCTGGCATCGAGCCATGGCCCTGTCACTCAGCATGCATTTGGCGAATGAAACTTCCTGTATGCGTAACTTCCTGTCTTCCTGTCTCTGCTCATAATAGTCTGCCAGATGTGTCTACATCTGCACTACACAACTCATCTGTTTATGAATGAAGAGATATTACGTAAAGTACACACGGACTCTTCTTAAATGTCTTGTACGATGACGTCGGAGCACGAAACCGACATGTTTCCATGGCGACATGTTTCCAAACGGAGATCATGTAGAAAGCTGATTCGGTGAGGGTTATGTATGAGCTCAGTTTGTGACATCACAATGAGGTTCATTCGTCCTTTCCGGTATGCGAAAATATGCAAACTGTTTGAGAATAACATCAAAGAGTGATCATTAGCATACAGAGCCCTCCATTTAATATTGGCACCCTTGGTAAATATGAGCAGAGAAGGCTGTGAGAAATTTGTCTGATCTTTTGTTCAAACAATTCACAGAAATACTTTGCAAACACAAGTTTATACAAAGAAATGTGTGTGTGCAGCAATTATTGGCACCCTTTTAGTCAATACTTTGTACTACTTCCCTTTGCCAAGATAACAGGGGAATAGATGACGAGGGATCTGGGGCCGTTCCTCCATACAGAATCTCTCCAGATCCTTCACATTTCGAGGTCCATGCTGGTGGACTTTCCTCTTCAGTTCACCACACAGGTTTTCTATGGGGTTCAGGTCAGGGGACTGGGAAGGTCATGACATGACCTTGATTTCGTGGTCAGTAAACCATTTTTGTGTCGTTTTTGATGTATGTTTTGGATCATTGTCCTGCTGGAAGATCCAACCACGGCCCACTTTAATCTTTCTGGCAGAGACAGTCGGGTTTTCATTTAATATCTGTTGATATTTAAGAGAGTCCATGGTGCACATGTATCCTAACAACATGTCCAGGTCCTCTAGCAGAAAAACAGCCCCAAAACATTAAAGAGCCATCTCCATATTTAACCGTGGGCATGAGGGACTTCTCCACATGGCTCCCTCTCTGTGTGCACCAAAACCACGTCTGGTGTTTATTCCCAAAAAGCTCTATTTAGGTTTCATCTGATCACAGGACCTGATCCGATTTGAAGTTCCAGTAGTGTTGGCAAACTGAAGACGCTCGAGTTTGTTTTTAAATGAGAGCAGAGGATTTATTTCTTGAAACCCTTCCAAACAACGTGTGGTGATGTAGGTGACTTCAGATTGTAGTTTAGGAGACTTTCTGACCCCAAGATACAACTAACTTCTGCAATTCTCCAGCTGTGATCCTTGGAGATTTTTTGACCACTTGAACCGTCCTCTTCAGATCGACACTGTACGTGTGAAATCTTCCTCTGTTCAGTGCATTTTCTTATTCCATTCGTTAGAACAGGAGACCTCTCTTTGTCTCTGTCTCTGTCTCTCTCTCTCTCCCTCCCTCTCTCTCTCCCCCTCTCTCTCTTTCTCCCTCTTTCTCTGTCTCCCTCTCTCTCTCTCTCTCTCTCTCTCTGTCTCTCTCTGTCTGTCTCTCTCTCTGTCTCTCTCTCGCTCTCTGTCTCTCTCTCTTGCTCTCTTCTCTCTCTCTCGCTTTCTCTTCACTCTCTCTCTTCTCTCTCTCACTCTCTCTTCTCTCTCTCTATCTCTTCTCTCTCGCTTTCTCTCTCTTTCTTCTCGCTCTCTTGCTCTCTCTCTCCTCTCTCTCTTCTCTCTGTCTCTCTCTTCTCTCTCTCTTCTTTCTCTCTTTCTCTCTCTCTCGCTCTCCTCTCTCGCTCTCTCTTGCGCTCTCTCTCTCGATCTCTTCTCTCTCTTTTCTCTCTCTCTCTCATCTCTCTCTCTGTCTCTCTCTCTCTATCTCTCTTGCGCTCTCTCTTCTCTCTCTCTCTCACTCTCTTGCTCTCTCTCCTCTCTCTCTTCTCTCTCTCTCTTTCTCTCTCTCGCTCTCCTCTCTCTCTTGCTCTCTCTTGCTCTCTTTCTCTCTCTCTCTTTCTCTCTCTCTCTCTCTCTCTCTCTCTCTCTCTCTCTCTCTCTCTCTCTCTCTTGCTCTCTCTCTCTCTTCTCTCTCTCTCTCTTGTCTCTCTCTCTCTTCTCTCTCTCTGTCTCTCTCTCTCTCTCTCTCCCTTGCTCTCTCTCTCTCTCCCTCTCTCTCTCTCTCTCTCTGTCTCTCTCTCTGTCTCTCTTGCTCTCTTTTCTCTCTGTCTCTCTCTCTCTTCTCTCTCTGTCTCTCTCTCTCGCTCTCTGTCTCTCTTGCTCTCTTCTCTCTCTCTCTTCTCTCTCTCTCTGTCTCTCTCTCTCTCTCCCTCACTCTCTCTCTCTTTCTCTCTCTCTCTCTTCTCTCTCTCTCTCTGTCTCTCTCTCTCTCTCTCTCTCTCTCTCTCTCTCTCTCTCTCTCTCTCTCTCTCTCTCTCACTGCTCTATAGTGCACAGACAGCCACCGCTCAGTCAGGCCTGGGTGTTTTTTTTTTTTTTTTTAGGGAGGAAACTCTGTGGAACAGGAAAAGAAACGTTTTCCAGCAGACTGAAGAGAAACAGAAGGTTTCCTTTTAAGGCTCTTAAACTGCTCCTATGAGAGCGAGTGGGGGGAAATAAAGAAGTGAGCTGGAGAACCTGGCAGAAGAACAGACGGGCCTGAGAGAACCGCAGCACAGGAATGTGAGCGTTTGTTGTACCTGGAAACGTTATTGAGAAAGAGAGAATGAAGGGCACATTCCTGTGCTGTGACTCCTGGGGTGAGAGCAGAGGGAGGCAGGATGGAGTGCTGCCGTGCTGAGGTCACTCACACAGGGAGATGATCCATTGCATGACTTGGTCCGACCCGAATCGTCAGAAAACAGCATTAGTACAAGTGCACATGACCCACTCATAATTATTATTCAATTCAGAGATGTTCATATTCGTTAGTGGGATTTTTGGATTGTAGTTTTGTTAAGCAGAAAGTGAGCTTTGAGGTGAAGGAGACCACACTTTCTTCATCTGGGACGGATAGGCACGAAATCTACGGCTGTTTTATCCCATTCAGTGCTTCTGATAGGCACAGAAAACACGTCTCCTTTATTAATATTGACAGGTAAGGAGTGTAGGCTTTTTACATTGAGACTGACAGGCACTGAAGCCCTGCCCCCTTCACTAGGACTGATGGGAGCTGAGGTCATGCCTCCTTGAGTGTAATGGTCAAGCACTGCGGCGATGCCTCTATTTAACTTGAGAAAATCAATAAGGCCATGCTTCTTTGACTTTTATGGGCAGGCATTTAGGCCACGCCTTTTTTACTGGTAATGTTCAGCACCGAGGTCATGCCTCAAAATTACGGGCATAGTGGTCACATCCTTTTTACTGGGACTACCAGACAAAAAGGCAACGCCTCCTTCACTGGACTGAGAGGGAGAGGACATTTCGCCTATTTACGGTTACTGGCAGTTACAAATGCCACAGCGTTTTCACTGGGACTGACAAGACATGGCCCATTATCTGGGACTGACAGGCTGCAGGACACACCCTATTCACTGGGATTGACAGACACAGCGGCCACGCCTTCTTTGTTAGGACTAACAGAAAGAGTTGAGACACAAAGGCCACGCCCGCTTCATAAGGATTGAGACACGAAGGCCTCGCCTCCTTCTTTATATTTGGTCCCCACCAAGATTTCCTTGAACCCTGAGCCGAGATGACGTGTGTGAACGTGTGTATCCCTGTGTGTTAGCTCGGATGTATTGACCCAAGCTCCACCCTTCTATTATCAAAAGAGCTGAAAATCAATAAGACTAATGGCGTAAGTGCTGCACTGAACTGATTATCAGGAGAAAAATGTGCATAGGGGAGAGTAGACACCACCAAGAGCCTGAGCACTCGTGCAGCTTCTGTAATTTAGAGTGACTCACACCCTCTTCAGTGTGGGAAAGGTTTCTCTGTTTTCTTTAATAAATACCCAGCTAGTCTGGACAAGGCTGCGTGCCCCCTAACACACACACTGCACTTTGTTTCACAGATTTTAGGATTCCGTAAGTGGGATTAACTGCGAGACCGAGTGCTTTTGTAAAGATCAAATCACTCATCACTGAATTACTTGGCATTTTAGATGGAGATGTTTATCCGCTCTTGAGTCCGCCCCCCATTTTGTAGCTTGAACACACAGGGGTTGAAAATGATGTAATTCCCATATGAACACGGCGAGGACGTGGAAAACTAAAGTGTCATATAGCGTCTGACGTGTCCTGTGTTGGACAGATATTGTGTTTTTTTAGGTAAAAAAATATGTGCAGTAAAGGTGACGAGCGAAATATATAGGTATAGAGGGATGCACATGAGGGCGCACGGTGGCTTAGTGGTTAGCACGTCTGCCTCACACCTCCAGGGTCCGGGGCTCGAGTCCAGCCAGGGCAGTGTGTGTACGGAGTTTGCATGTTCTCTCTCCGGGTTTCCTCCGGGTACTTCGGTTTCCTCCCCCAGTCCAAAAACATGCATGGTAGGCTGATTGTCGTGTCTAAAGTGTCCGTAGTGTATGAATGGGTGTGTGAGTGTGTATGTGATTGTGCCCTGCAATGGACTGGCACTCTGTCCAGGGTGTACCCCGCCTTGTGCCCAATGCCTCCTGGGATAGACTCCAGGTTCCCCCGTGACCCTGATAAAGGAGTCTGATAAAGCAGTTGCTGAAATAGCTCAGTTGGGAGAGCGTTAGACTGAAGATCTAAAGGTCCCTGGTTCAATCCCGGGTTTCGTCATTGTTCTGGGCGGCTGTGGCTCAGTCCGTAGAGCGGGTTGTCCACTAATCCACTAATCGTAGGGTTGGTGGTTCGAATCCTGGCCCGGGTGATCCCATGCTGAAGTGTCCTTGGGCAAGACACTGAACCCTAAGTTGCCCCGATGGCACGCTAGCTCCTTGCATGCAGCTCTGCTACCATTGGTGTGTGAGTGTGTCTCATTTGTAAGTCGCTTTGGATAAAAGCGTCTGCTAAATGAATAAATGTAAATGTAATGTAATGAGTAAGTGCTAAAGGATGGATGGATGGGATGCACATGGCCCTGACTGGGGTTTTACTGATGATGATGATGATGATGATGATGAAACTTGCCGTGACCATTTTTTTTCATGACCTGTAATGTGACCTATAGTATTTTTGCACTCTTCAGTAATCCACAGAGCTCCATCATTTAGGAGCCTTCCCCAGCACTAGGACAGGATACTGCTGCCCTCTAGTGAACACATATAACGTCTGAATGGAAACAAGGTCTTCTGTCTTTTGGTGTAAAAAAAAAAGGTTCTGGTTCATAATCTATAGACTTGAGAGATGGTAAAAAAAGACCCAGTCATCATTTCAGCAACTGTATAACGGAATTAAGTCAATTATTAGCTCAAATTAAATTTCTCAACAAAAAACAAAATGGTGGTTTTTGTGTGTATGATGTACATGAAGCAGAAGGTATAACCCCGCCCCTTATGTAGGTACCAAAAAAGCGCTACCTATTTACACTACAGCCAAAGTATGTGGACACCTGTCCTGGGTTGTTTGCCACAAAGTCGGAAGCACAAAATTGTCTAGAAATGTCTTTTGTATGCTGTAGTATTGCAATTTCCCTTCGGTGGAACTAAAGGGCCCAAACATGTTCCAGCATGACCATGCCCCTGGTGTGTAAGAATTCGAGTGGTTGCACAGAGCACCTAACCTCAACCCCACTGATCACCTTTGGGATGTACTGTAAGGCTGACTGTACTCCAGGCCTCTTCAGCCCACACCAGTGCCTGACCTCCCTAATGCTCTTGTGGCTAAATGAGCAACTTCCTACAGCCAGGTTATAAAATCGAGTGGATAAAGTTTCCCGGAAGAGTGTAGGTTATTACAACGGCAAAGGAAGACTAAACCTAGACGGGAATGTTCAAAAGGGACACATGAGTGTGATGCTCAGGTGTCCATAAACTTTTGGTAATACATTGTATGTACTGTAGCACAGCTATATTTGTGATCTCATCACTAAATGATGTGTAACCTGTTTCTTTGTTGCAGGTGAGTTGCTGAGCCAGCCTCGACCCGAGGGCTTGACTGAGATCATTTGTCCTAAGAACGGTTCGGAGCGTGTCAACGTGGCCCTCGTCTACCCTCCCTCTCCTACTCTGATCAGTCCCAGTCCAAAATGACACAAACGTCCCATCCAGCACAGCACAGTGACTGCAAACACCCTCACACACCCTGCCACACCTCTGTCTTCCCTGTAACAGACACATACACACAGAACACTAGCTGGAGCTACATCAGTGTGTGTGTGTGTGTGTGTGTGTGTGTGTGTGTGTGTGTGTGTGTGTGTGTGTCCTGCGTCCTGCCTCCACGTCATGTGTTCTCAGAAGGTGGCGGTTTGATTGGATGAGCCAGAGTGGAAACACACTCTCATCCATGTGCACACATGAAGACATAAAGAATCCCACACACTGCAGTAAGTAGCATGGGAAATGTATTATTTATTATATATTTTAGTATTATATTACTCTAGAGCAAGAACTGTGACTTGTACAGTGAAGCAACGTATTAAAACAGAACCCAGAGGGCCGGGCCAACAAAAATCTATCACAATACATGAAGATAATACACAGTATGGTTCACAATATACAGGTTTGCTAACAAACTCCTAGCAAAACTTTAGCATATAAAAGAAAAAACAGAAGTTTTCATTTGGTATCAAACACAGTTCATAGCAGACCTGGTCCGGCTGAACTGGGGAATTACTACCTATGGGGCAAATACATTTTCACACCAGACCAGTTGCTATTGGATACCTTT
>JAFFST010055125.1:80429-91964 GCA_022414735.1 Noturus placidus | reverse complement strand
TTTTTTTTTTTTTTTTTTTTTTTTTTTTGCTTCAATACGCCGCATTATCATTTGAAAAAACTGTATTTTGTGTTTACTCAGGTCGCCTTTGTTTGATCTGAGATGTTGTTTTGATTTCTGAAATAATTTAATACGAGCTTTACACAAAAACAGAAGAAATCAGCATGGGGGCAAATACTTTTTCACAGCACTATACACAAATATAGAAGATCTGACGTGCGTGTCCGATATAACGCATATAATATCCCAGAAAGTGTATTGTTGTAACATTTATCAGGATTATCAGCATCGTATTGTCATAGTAACACACATTAGCTTCCAAAATACAGTGGAGCGCTAGCAGAAACGACCATGAGCTAAGCTCTCAGAATTAATTCCAGCAAAAACTGCTTTAAAAAAGTCAGTTAAAGGGCATGAGCTAAACATTCTCAGTATTACTGGGCCGTAGAAATATAATAAAATAACACACAAATATCTCATTCAGGCACACCGATGTGTGTTAGGGAGGTGTTTTACATGACTTCTGTCAGGTCAATACGTTGAATATCTTCCCACTGTCCTCGCTTTCTCATTGTCTCCTTCACAGGTCGATGAGCTCGTGCTGCTGGTTGACAAATAAAGAACAGTATTAGAAACTATGGAGCTGAGGTCTCAGGTCCCAGGATGTGACGTCTCTACGAGAAGTTTATCGTTTAATCCGCTCACTTGCTAAACGGGGAGGAATGCAAAGGACAGGCTCTGTTCAGATGTCATGTACCGGATGCGGGAAGAAGGTCTTGCCACGGATGCTGAACGTCGAAAGAAGAGGTCACGGTGTTGTTAAACGTGGACTGAGGCGATGGAGGATTGGGACAAGCTCTTATTCAAAATAATCATAATAATAATAATAATCCGTGGTCCTGTAGAAAAAGTGGCTGCAGTGGTAGTAAAGTAGCTCGTGAGAGTTCTTTCACTGCATGCTGATGTAGGAAGTTTTCAGACGAATGAAATCAGTTTAACAGATCTGTATATCCTTCTTCTGTTCTGATCTCCAGGGTCAACCGATACCAGGACCAAAGCACGACACTCTACCAAGTATAGTGTCTCGGAGTCGTTTTATCTCTGTAATGTGATCGAGTGTACATTCTCTTCACAAGTGCACAAGGCTTTACATTTAGACACTGAAACAACTGCATGATAAAGATCTACAGATTCTCTGTAGTACGTGTGTGGCTTTAAATGTTTACACATGGCCACTCGCTCACAATCACTCACGTTTACATGGACAACAATAATCCACTCTTAATCTAATTAAGACCATACTTTGATTAAGAAACTACCATGTAAACACCAACCTTAATCTGATTAAGGTCATAATCTAAGTAAACTCTAATCGAATTAAGACAGGTCGAGTACTCCTGTTTTAGTCGTATTATGGACGTGTATTACAGACATGTAAACACCTTAATCACATGATGAACGACGTGTGAGAGTTTTCACCGCATTTTGCGACAGGACGCGATCACACGGTAGTTTTATGGCGAACAAGAGAGTACGGCTGCGTCCCAAACCGCATGCTTAACTGCTATAGGCCTGGAGTGGGGAGAAATACATGCATCTCTGCTACTTTATAGACCGTAAGTACACGGATTGGGACACACCCACGGCTTCAAGCAGTCGTCTATTAGCACGTACAGCATGACAAATAATTAACTGCACTTAAAGCGTTCGTGAAAAAAATAAAATAAAATAAAAACACCCAAAAGTGTATACGGTACCATAACGAAGATGAACTGTATGCTGATACGTGAAATTCTGGAGGGACGGCGTGGCGCGGTGACGTAATGACGGGTTCCGTTAATCTAATTATGATCTATAACATGTAAAAAGGGAACATGACAGGAGTATTCTAAAAGCGACTCATGTAAACACCTTAATCACATTATTATCTTAATCAGAGTAAGGTCAATAATTAGATTACTGCTGTCCATGTAAACATAGTCACTGACACTGTACATGATTTGGACAGTACCGTATTTTTTGGAATATAAGTTGCGCCATACTCAAATTCTGTCTGCTTTATGGGGGGATGGGGGTCCAATATACGGCACTGTGCAAATATTATATAACGCACTTTTCAGATTAAATTGAGTGATATTGAGGTTTAAATGCACCTATCCATCCATTTTCTGTACGGCTTATCCTACATAGGGTCACTGCGAGCATGGCGCTTAATCCTAGGAACTGTGGGGACCTCCATGGACGGGGTGCTTATCTATCATAGGGCACACACTCACATGCGCATTCAGACACTACAGACAGTTTAGAGAAGCCAATCAGCCTATAATGCATGTCTTTTTAGACCGGGGAAGGAATCCGGAGTACCCGGAGAAAACCCTGAAGCACGGGAAGAACATGCAAACTCCATGTGCACAGGGTGGAGGTGGGAATCGAACCCCCGACCCTGGAAGCGTGAGGCAAACGTACTGTTTACTGCAGTTTACACTATCATTTTTTTTTCTCTATTTAGAAACGTCACATCATAATTTAAATCGGTTCTCTACATGTGCCTAAGATTTTTCCACCCTTACCTTGCTGTGATGTTCAAAGTGTCCTTCATATACCGGGCATTTTTGTTTTACTAAACATTGTGTAAATGTTGTGCTCAGTTCAACACACGTGCCTAAAAGTGCTTAGCTATTGGAGAATTCGGAGAAATCCCGGCACCTAATATAAGAAGGGGGGAAAAAAAAAAAAAAGCTTCATATAGGTCAGAAAATACGGTAACATTAAATTATTATCATCTATTTATTAAAGACCCTCACATAAGGTTTCTTGTCTTGTGTCACGTCCTGACATTTCCCTCCTTACCTTTGTAGACACACAGCTATGAGGTTCCAGTCTTTAGCCACTGAGAAATAATCCCCCAGTAACTGTAAAGCAGGAATGTAAAGAAGCCATGGACTGCTGTAGCCTGAGCTGAAGGTTTAGGAACATCATTGGTTTATACACGTGTGACATATCGCCACTCGCTGTCTTGCGAGCCAGGCCAGGACATGTTGTACATATCATAATCGACGGAGGTGTAAATTTGCTGGTGTGAAGAAGAAGAAGAAGAAGAAGAAGAAGAAGAAAAAAACCTGTTTATACACGCCCATTTTAAATCACGTCGTCGTTCTTCTGGAAAAGGACACATCCTATGATATGTATATTGTTTATGAAGACAGCTGATGACATGTTTTTGTACATAATTTTATTTTTGTATGTTGTCACCGAACTCGTATGGTTTGCTGCACATTGTGCATGGCTACTGTGTGCTCAGCGTAGGGACTCGCGTGTCTGACGAGCACGTCAGGCTGTCAGAAGCATCAAATGCAAATGTTTGTTTTCATATGGCTCGTGAAACTTCTTCTTGTTCTTCTTCTGGAGTGTTCATGCTTTTTATATGCTTTACAGCCTCTAGTTCATTTTTTTTTATATACTGGAAATGACATTAGAGGGAAGGGGGGGGGCGGGGGGAATTCCCTCAGTGTTTTTTTTTTTTAATTATTAAAGATTGTCCATATTTACAGACAAAACAGATGTTTCCTGTAATAATATAATTACCATAGCAACATTACGATAATATTCTACATATTAAGGGAACCGGCTTGGTTGGGTGAGTTGGGTGAAAGTTCATACGTTGAGTATGGTACATCCATGATGTCCTGCCTAGACCTCTTATTGCCATGTTTGGTGTCTGCTCATGTTTTGGACTGGCGCTACAAGGCTAATGTAGCAATAGAAGTCCATCCATCCATCCATCCATCTTCAACCGCTTACTCCTTTTCAGGGTCACAGGGGAACCTGGAGCCTATCCCAGGAGGCCAATTCATCCAAATTCCAATGGGGTTTTGGGCACAGTGGGACTTCCTGTCTAACTACGAACATGAACTAAACTTCAACACGTTTAGGCAAGGTGGAATGTTATAGAGGCAGACATCTTCGTTCTTTTCTTGTCTTTTTATCGTAGAATTCTTTATCGTCTCCTCTGAAACCTCAAGGTGTTTATAAGTTCTGCCTTGAACTTGAATATTTGTCTTGTTTTATAAAGGTACAAGCGTGATGGTGATATTTTAAGCAAGATAAACAAGTATTTCCGATAGAAAATGAGAAATACCCCAATGATTGCACACATACAGTACCAGCGTGGAATGCTGGTGGGGAACTTCACAGAACCTGACTGCCACCACACGACCACAGTTCGGCCTCAATAAGAGCAAACCTCAGAGCCGAGCTCTCATGTGGGCCACGTTCTGCTCGTAGGTCAAATGTCATGAAGTTATCGGTTTGCATTTTTGACCCACATTCAAAATGCCATTAAAACGTAACACATCGCTGGTTAGATTACAGTTTGGCTTGCTATACCTGGCTTTTATGGGCTTAAACATCAACAACTCGAGTTAGCTAAAGATTTGCGTGTGTATTTTAATTGAAGAAGAGTTTGGGTGAGACAGGCTTTCATTACGTTATGTTTTTAGCTCTCATACAAAACTGAAGAAGAAATAGCCAGACATTAAATATTGGCGGCTGTGGTGCAGGTGGTAGAGCGGGTTGTCCACTAATCGTAGGGTTGGCGGTTCGATTCCCGGCCCGGATGACTCCACATGCTGAAGTGTCCTTGGGCAAGACACTGAACCCTAAGTTGCCCCCGATGGCAAGTTAGCACCTTGCATGGCAGCTCTGCCACCATTGGTGTGTGTGTGTGTGTGTGTGTGTGTGTGTGTGAATGGGTTGAATGAGACACCGTGTAAAGCGCTATAAAAATATGCCTGGTTTGGAACATTGTGTGTGTCCCTTTAAAACCCCCCTTTTCCATCCATCCATCCATCCATCCATCCATCTTCAACCGCTTACTCCTTTTCAGGGTCACTGGGGAACCTGGAGCCTATCCCAGGGAGCATCGGGCACAAGGCGGGGTACACCCTGGACAGGGTGCCAGTCCATCACAGGGCACAATCATTTATTTATTTTTTAATTTGACCTATAGACTACTGTTGTAACTTTACACAAACTAGACATTGCTAGTATACAGTACATTACAAACTTATACAGTAGTGTCCTCTGTCATGGTGTCCTCCACTGTCAAGTTTGTTCTTACAGGGTAAAAAGGTCTGTCTGGTTCTTATTGGGCCTCATTAAAGAAGCTGGAAAGAAACACATTTATTCATCAGTCGTTCTGAGGAGCATTTACACAAGAAATATGGTGTTCAAGAAGTTTCATGCTTGAGTTTGCGTAAACTTACAGTCGAGGTCGGGAGGGTTACTTGAACAATTTATTCAGTTACATATACAAATGACTCCATAAAAAAAATGTCATCAGTAACGTAATCCCAAGCATCACAAGATGAAAGTAATGTAATCGGATTATTTTCGGATTACTTATAGGTCATGTATGTAAATAAAGTCCAGAGAAAAGCCATGTGATCTAAAATACTTTTATTAGAGCTTTGATTACAGCCACGACTGGCGAGAGAGAACCAGAATGCTAATCAAGCAGCTGTCTGTATTGTGTTATGTCAAAAGATACATTCCTTTGGTTTTAAATCTAAAAGATTTTAATCTTGATGGACAAAATATAATTCTGTAATCTGAGTACTTGGTTTTTTGACATAACTGTAATGGATTACAGTTCCCAGATTGTTGTATCCTGATGTATTCAATTACTCCAGAGACATGACTCCCTGTAGTTCTTGTGTGGTGTCCCGCTGAAACTAAGCAGGCTTGAGTTTGGCCAGTACCTGGATGGGAGATATCTGTGGTTACTGCTGGAAGTGGTAAAAGGTCTGCGCTTTACACTGTGTCTCATTCACCCATTCACACACACACTCACACACCAATGATAGCAGAGCTGCCATGCAAGGCGCTAACTTGCCATCGGGGGCAACTTAGGGTTCAGTGTCTCGCGCAAGGACACTTCGGCATGTGGAGTCACGCGGGCCGGGAATCAAACCGCCAACCCTACGATTAGTGGACAACCCGCTCTACTGACTGAGACACAGCCGCCCGTAGTGGTATTAGTGATGCCAGCAGGGGGCGCTCACCATGTGTGGTCTGTCTGGGGCATAATGCTCCAGTATAGTGAAGGGGACACAAATACTGTAAGAACAGTCTTTCTGATGAGAAGTTAAACCGAGGTCCTGACTCTCTGTGGTCATTAAAAATCCCAGAACACTTATAGTAAATGTATAGGGGTATAACCCTACATTTCTCCACTGGCCATTCTCTATCATGGCCCCCTACTAATCCCCACTAATCACTGTCTCCATCCATCCATCCATGCTCTATTCCGATTATCCTTCCTTCAGAGTCATGGGGGAACCTGGAGCCTATCCCATTGAGCATCGGTACAATGCAGGGTACTCCCTGGACATGAATGTCTCTGGACTGGGGGAGGAAACCCAGGTACCCGGAGGAAACCTCCGCAGCACAGGGAGAACATGCAAACTCCGCACACACAGGGCCACAGCGAGAATCAAACCCCCGACCCCCGTGTGTGCTGGGAAATCTGGCGCACTATGGCTGCCGTCGCATCATCCAGGTGGATGCTACACACTAGTGGTGGTTGAGGAGACCCCTTCCCCCTCAATACTATGTAAAGCATTATATAAATCTTACTGTAAGCCTGAGCCTGCATACATATAACTGAACCCAGTAATGTCAGCCTCATCCGATCAGCCTCAAATTGTACGAGTGACTTGGTATTTAGTCACTAAATGTGACTAGGGGCGGCTGTGGCTCAGTCGGTAGAGCGGGTTGTCCACTAATCCACTAACCGTGGGGCTGGCGGTTCGAATCCCGGCCCGGGTGATCCCATGCCGAAGTGTCCTTGGGCAAGACACTGAACCCTAAGTTGCCCCCGATGGCAAGCTAGCACCTTGCATGGAAGCTCTGCTACCATTGGTGTGTGAGTGTGCTCTTGTAAGTCGCTTTGGATAAAAGCGTCTGCTAAATGAATAAATGTAAATGTGAATCAGCAGAATCTGACTGGCATTTATTGCTGTCCTCACGTGAGTAAAACCTTTGCAAATCATTTTTACTTATAACAGTAAGATGGAGATGGAGCTAACGATCAGTGTGTGAGGAAAAATCCCATTTCCTAATTACACAGATCACGTAACCATATTGCCGCTCAGGTATCAGCTGTAACACGTTTTATTAACATGCAGACGCAAACGATAACCTGTAATGGAAACTTCTTTATTAAACTGTAGACTACATTACAACGTGACAATATAACATGGGGGAACACAACAAAATACTGCCTCGTACATAAATAAGGTGTTAGAAATGTTATACAACTCCATATAAGCGATCTGCATATAATCGACCCAAGAAAAGCAAAACTGTAAATACTTTAACATCAGCAAAAACAAAGGTGTTTAATAAAAAATGTCCTCAATTGGAAAATCAGGCAAATGAATTGTACACACGGTCCCCAAATGTAGTCCCTCTGATAGGACATCAAACATGTCTCAGATGAGCAGCTACATTTGGGAAAAGGGACATTGTGTACATTTGTCCAACTGCTGAAAATGAACTACTGCTGGGTTTGAGTCACATGACCGGATTGGCTCGACACACACACACACACACACACACACACACACACACACACACACACACACAGCATCCCACCACATATAGAGTAAATAATCCCAATATAAAATGTCAGACGGGGCATTAAAACAGGCCTGAGGTCCACAGCCGCATCAAGACGCTGGCACGCTCACAATCAGTTGTCGTTGTCGTAGATGCAATCTGGAAAGGTAAAGTGAGATAACGAGTGAGGCGTGTTAAGGTCATGTATCTCACTTCATTCCGTATGGCCTGCTCGGTTAAAATGTGAACACACACACACACACACACACACACACACACCTAAACCAACCAAAGAGTTCAAACACAAAAGGTCAAGTATATTTTCTGCTCTGAAAGAAATTTCCTAAGAAGATGCTGCAATTTAAATGTAAAACCAAATCATTTTTGCATGTAATATTGGTTTCAAATTTGCAATGTCATCGTAAACAAAAATGACATCAGCAGCTTCAGCAGTTAAGATCTGAAGATCAGAATTTAACTCAGTTTAAACTACAACTATAAGTAATAATGATAATGAGACTTTATTGGACACATTTACATTACAGCATAGTGAAATGCTTTTCTTCACATACGACAGCATGTCGGAAATCTGGGGTCAGAGTGCAGGGTCAGCCATGATACAGCGCCCCCTGGAGCAGAGAGAGTTAAGGGCCTTGCTCAAGGGTCCAACAGTGGCAGCTTGGCAATACTGGGCCTTGAACCCCCAGACCTTCTGATCAGTAACCCAGAGCCTTAACCGCCAAGCCACCGCTGCAAATCTCTCTACCTCATCCTGTGTGAAAATTTATTTGCCCCCATCGTTAAAAGATCTTTCTCAGTAACACACTATAGTACAATTGAAAGAACTTTCAGAAATGATGAGGAAGAAGGTGATTGAAAGACATCAGTCTGGGAAGGGTTATAAAGCTATTTCAAAGGCTCTGGGACTCAAAAGAACTACAGTGAGAACCGTTATCTCCAAATGGAAAAACTCGGCACAGTAGTGAACCTTCCCAGAAGTGGCTGACCTTCCAAAATTCCTCCAGGAGCACAGCAACTACTAATCCAGGAAATCACAAAAGAGCCAAGTACAACATCAAAGGACCTAAAGGCCTCTCTTACATCAATTCATAACTCCATCTTACATCAATTCATAACGCTGATGGTGTCTATCAGAAAGACACTGGGCTTTTTTCTTCATGGACCTCGCTTTGTGCTTGCTTGGGCGTCTTAGTTCCAGTGAAGGGAAATTGTAACACTACAGCATGCAAAGGCATTCTAGATCATTCTGTGCTTTCAGAATTTAGGGGAAACCCCACACAAAGGTGTGATGATCAGATGTCTACATCCTTTTGACCATAATAAGAAATGACATCCAATAAGCTAGTGTAGTTAGTTCGCCTATACTAATGTTCTGTCATTATGCTCACTGTGTGCACATCACATGATCCTTTGTTTCATATTAGCATAAAAAACACTCAGGTCAGCGAATTTTCTTTAAAAAAAAAAAAAAAAAAAGAACACGAAGTCTGAAAGCAACGTAACGTTACGATGTGGATGATTATCTTGAAGACATGATAATATACCTTTTTATATCAAACAGTGGGAAAAAACTTTCAGGCCACCTACCATCCCCGATATCATCATAGATGTCATTATCTCTGTAACAGAAGAAACAATTCATTTTTAATTTTGTATTCCGTGCAACACTTTTTGTTTATTTAAAGATAAAAACTGTTTCGAAGCAGAACTCACTCAGACTGGACGTTACTGTTTAAGACATATCCGACTGAAAACAGAACGGTGTACAGTTAGTTTATTTCATCCATTCATTTGTTCGGACGTGGGGATCGAGACGTGGCGATCAACTCACTCACATTTTCCCTCCTTGTTCCTGCAGATTACTTTGTCGTTGTCCAAGTTGCTGATGACGTCCAGGATGTCACCGGCCTGCACTGCCAGATCCTTCCCACTGCCTTTCTTATTACTGATTACATGCGCTTGATACAGAACCTTTATCTCGCCGTCGAACTGCAAAAATGACAACAGGTCCTTACAACAAAAAGTTAGAACTTGTTCTTAAACATACTTATGAAATCAAAGTGACATTCAAATGACATTCAAATAGCTCAAGCTGACTCATAGGGGTTGACGGAGGTTTAGCGGTTAGCACGTTTGCCTCGTACCTCTGAGGTTGGGGGTTTGAATCGGGGCGGCTGTGGCTCAGTCGGTAGAGCGGGTTGTCCACTAATCCACCAACCGTGGGGTTGGTGGTTCGAATCCCGGCCCGGGTGATCCCATGCCGAAGTGTCCTTGGGCAAGACACTGAACCCTAAGTTGCCCCCGATGGCAAGCTAGCACCTTGCATGCAGCTCTGCTACCATTGGTGTGTGAGTGTGCTCTCATTAGTAAGTCGCTTTTAAATGTAAAATGATATTACTGTAAAGCTGCTTTGAGACAATGTACCATTGTAAAAAGCGCTATACAAATTGATAAATTATTATTATTATTATGTCTCCACCCCCGGTGTGCAGAGCTCGCATGTGTATCTGGGGTTTCCTCCCTCCAGGTACTCTGGTTTCCTCCCCCAGTCTAACAATCCAATATCTCCAAATTGTAAAAGAATGTGTATGTGGTTGCCCCCCCTCCCCATCCTTATCAGTAATGGTAGCAGTCAAATCAAAGGTTTATATGAATGCACTCGTTCTAATATGTTGTCGTTTCTATAGTAACAGCTCAGTTACTTGCATGGAGAATTCTACGGCAGTCGATTTAAAAAAACCCAAACATGCCTAATAATAATATATGTTTATTCAGCTTTGTATTGAATACACAACTTTGTAGCAGGACTACAGATACGTGTTCAGGACAGAGGAGTGTATGATTTCTATTCTCTCTGTAGCAGGTTTCTCTGTATGCTTTGTGGTTTCTCTATCTATTCATCTTCAAGAGAGAGATAAAAGAGGGGCTGGTGAGGAAGTGACTAACAGGAAGTAACTTGTCTTGGGTCTGTGTAGAAGTACAGGTAGGAACTATAATTGAGTGTGAAGACACGTCAGAACGCTTGAATTATACTGTAGGTCCATGATGGAGTCGTTTGATCCGAGGTTTTAAAAGGACTGCGTTGCAAGTAGGCTGAGCGTAACGATACGTACGTGCCGAGTCTCAATGTACACAGTACCTTAAACTTCTTTCTGAAGTCCTTCTCTTCTTTTTCAAATTTCTTTTGCTTCTTCAGATCATCCATCTTAGCTTCGGGTTTCACCGGCTTCGATTTGGAAGGAGGCAGGCTGAAAAAGAATCATCAATATCATATTAGCTGGTATAAAGCTGGTATTAAGCATTTCCTTTAGGAATCTGTAGAGGTGTATGTACAGTATGTGTCGGTGTGACCGTGTACCTGCTGGGAGGCTGTGGTGTGTCCACATCATCATAAATTTCCTCAGCTCCTCAAGATAAAACACACAATTAAGCTTCACTTTCAGTGTTCACTATCAGGCAATGTATCATGTGTCAACTTCATGACTTAACTTGGCTTTAAAAAAAAAAAGAACACCACTAATTGGTCCATCTATCTCATCCTTACATACACCCTAAAAATATTTTCGTTTCTGCTTTTCTACATCCCCAAAAGAGTTCTCTCAGCTTCAAATCAAAGACATCTTAATTACAATATTGATCTATATAAAGGTATATTGTGAGGACAAGCAGAGTAAGACAAATGACTACGTGTCCATGAGAAAGGCCATGAAGTGTCCTCCATCCTTCTTTTCAGGGATCAGGGAGCACAATGGAGCAGCTAGATCATTACCATAATTACCAGGTTATTAATTAGTGAAATCAGTGTGGAAGTACCGGTAAGTTCGCATCTTACAGTGGTGTGAAAAAGTGTTTGCCCCCTTCCTCATTTCCTGTTCCTTTGCATGTTTGTCACAC
>JAFFST010055125.1:57313-69871 GCA_022414735.1 Noturus placidus | reverse complement strand
ATATATATATATATATATATGAACCCGTGAATCGTGTAAAAAATGTAATTTTTACCTTTTCCATCAAAGTGTGTTTAGACTTTTATTTTTATGTACATATCTGCATCCAGATATAATGCGAATGCTCAAAAACACATAAAATGGTGTCTGAGATTTTTCAGACAGAGAAAATTACAGCACAAAATTGACATCATGGAAATTGTTGTGTTTTTCGTGTGGTTGGTTGGTTTAACAGTGCCTATTAATAAAGTTAATACACTCTATCAAATGACATGTAAAATCGACATTTTGTAGTAAATTTCACAATTTAAATGAACAAAAAAAAAACAACAGATCAGTCACATGGAAAAAGTAAGTACACCAGTATATTTATCACACCTTCCATCCATCCTCAACCGCTTATCCGTAATCAGGTCGCGGGGGTAGAAGCTCCAACAAAGGACCCCAAACTTCTTTTTTCCTGAGCCACATTAACCAGCTTTGACTGGGGGATCCTGAGGCGTTCCCAGGTCAGTGTGGAAATATAGTCTTTCCACCTAGTCCTGGGTCTTCCCCGAGGTCTCCTTCCAGGTGGATGTGCCTGGAACACCTCCCTGTGGAGGCGCCCAGGGGGCATCCTTACCAGGTGCCCGAACCACCTCAACTGACTCCTTTCAATGCAAAGGAGCAGCGGCTCTACTCTGAGTTCCTCTCGGATAGCCGAGCTTCTCACCCTATCCCTAAGGGAGAGGCCAGCCACCCTCCTGAGAAAATCTATTTCGGCCGCTTGTACCCGCGATCTAGTTCTCTCGGTCACTATCGGTCACACCTTCCAATCCATAAAATTAGAATCAGGTGATCAAGTTGGTTTGCCAGTGATTAGAACCTGCTTAGGGAGTGCAGGTGGAACCGGTCTTATTTAGACCCGTCTCATATCTAATGTCTGGTGTTCCATTTGCTATTAAGGTGTGCGATGTCATCATGCCAAGTTCTAAAGAGTTCTATAAGACCTTCTGAAAAAAAAGCTTGTGGATGTCTATGAGTCTGACAAAGAGATTTAGGAATATCTCCAATTTATTTGAAATACATCATTCCACTGTACGGAAAATAATCTACATGTGGCGCAGATTTCAAACAACCATTTTGTCCAGGACTGGCCGTCCCAGCGAATTCAGCCCAAGAGCAGAACGTCTGATGCAAAAACAAGTCTCCAAGAACACCAAAATTTCATCACAGCATCCGCTAGCAAGTCTTGCAACTGTTGGTGTCAAAGTGCATGCTTCTACAATCAGAAAGAGATTGCACAAATTTGACCTGCATGAGAGATGCGTCAAGAAAAAGCCAATTCTTTTTCCTTTTCCCTTTGCCTATTATTCAGCATATGCAACTGAATATACATGTAACACATTCGACAAACCCGAACCTCCGCCAACATGCAATGTACATGCTACAACAACGTTGACGCCTATAAAATGTTAGCGAGTTTCATAACAACACACGAAATCACACGTTTCATGCAGAAACTATCTTTCTCATAAAGCAACCCACAAACATGGAACAACACTGATACATGTAATAAGTCTTATAGTGTATTAATGTGAGTGTTTATGCAAGGACATATGAAATAAATGTGAGTATTTCCAAGTGCAATTGGCTTTAGTAAACGTAAATCTATTGGTAGAGGACAGTAAGTTTGTCGTCTGAATTAGGAAGCTTTTAATAGTCAGACCTAAATCTAATTTTTTTTTCTTCAACTTGTAACTAGTGATATCAGCTTGCTAGTTGCAGTAATGCTATGCTAACGTAATGCTAGTAGTTAGCTGATGCAAGGTTAGCCATTAATACATACTATGAGTATGATAAAGCATCAGTTGTATCGTTTTAGCCCAGTAGAACTAGAGTGTGGACTGTTTTTGCTGACAGTCTGGCTGAAATCTGCTATCACTGGCAACCACAAACCAGCTGAGCACTCTTACAGTACAATTTGCGCTGAAGCTGGACCGTATACACACTAAAAAAGCTCTAAAAACGAAAGCTTTCTCAACTTTGTTCCCATTTTGTGCTTCCTAGTTTTTGTACATGACGATAAAATGACTAAAAAAGGAAGTTACATGTTTATGCCGTGTGCACAGAACTTTTTTATACAATGTAATAAAACTAGTATACCAATTTATGTCATCTAAAATAGCGAGTAATAATTCATCATGATTGAAGATATCTTGACTGAAGGCCAACTTTTGAGAGTGTACATGATAAACTAGAGTCGAGCTGATGGAGCCTGTAAATAGACTAACAGATAGATCTTTGACCACAAAACCTTCTAGGTCAACGCCTGCTGAGAAGCTGTGAACATTAGAGGATGTCGAGCTGTACCATGTGATTTACACTCTTGTCTTGACGGACACAAAGGAAGTTGACAGCAGAAACTATTATGTACATTGGCCTGATGCTGTTTCGTCTCAGTTACAATATCAGTGAATAAAGATGCAGCTCAGACTGGTTAAAGTCGGAAATATTTGATTGTGAATATACCTCAGTACTATGTCTTACTTGTTCGTGTAAGGTCAAAGGTTACCTAATCAAGACAGTCCTTTCGGTAGCAATTAGTTTAACACTTCAGACTGACAACTGACAGGAAAAGCTCAATTCTGCACTCACCCTCACTTGGTGGTTCTGCAGCATTCTTGAACTTCTCAAGGTTGAGCTTGGGTGGTCTGTTAGGTTTGCTTGGCGCACTGCCGAGAGCAAGAAGGTTAGTTAATGGGTTTCTTTTTGGGGCTAAAGGATCTTTCACCGTCTGCGCATCAAGTCCAGATGGTTTGGTCTTGTAGCTAGGTTTTTTTTGTGGGACACTGGGGCCTGGCACTTGAGATTCTTTTGAGCTTTGTGATTTGGACTCGTCCTTTGCTGATTCTTCTGGTTTGTTGAAGCGATTGTGGGCAGTATGGAAACTGGAATTCTTTAAATTTGCACGCAAGAATGGTTTTGCCTTTTGGTCCTCCTCCTTCTCGTCTCCTGTCTGCTGCCAAAGTAGGTTGATGCTACTCTTTGGTTTGGGAATTGTAGGCATTTTTGGAGTGGTAAGGATGGTGTTCACAGTGCTTTCAGTGTTCTCAGGTTTGGGGCTCTTGAAAGGTTTGTTTGTCATAGGTGGCGGTTTGGGGAACATGTTCTTGACCTCTGTTATCGGCGGCTTCTGTAATGGTATCTTTGGCTTCTGTTCACTGTTCTGGTTCCAATCCGGTGGTTTCGGTTTCAAGGGTTTAGCAAAAGTGGGTTTGCTATCTTCATTTGCGTTTGCATTTTCAAACATGCTGACGAGGGCTTTAGACTTTGAAGACTCCAACGATTCTGGCGCACTGTTGTTGGAGACTATGTTCCTCACGTAGCTGGGTCTAGGGTTGGTGGAGTGAGCAGCAGTAGCAGCAGCAGCAGCAGCAGCAGTACTGCCTGAGAGGCTGACCTCCAGTGCAGGTTTTTTAGACGGCACCATGGGACCTGATAGGGTTGGGTGGACAGTGGTTTTTGGACGTGCTGCACCACTTCCTTCCATAGAGACACCTGTAGTCTGGAAACGAGCCAGAATGGCTTTCACATCTGATTTGTTGTCCTGAAATGGAGACCACAAGTCAAGACAAAGAGGATTAGAAATAGAAATCGGACATTCAAAAGTGTATTAATGACAAATTTTTCATCTTTACTTGTTTAATACAGATTTACACAATAAATGAATGCAATAGTTCAGTAAAAAAAACAAAACAAAACTGGAAGATATATTATAATATATAAATATTCTAGGTAACAGCCTACCATTAATGTCATATCTCCAGTGCAAAACTAGCGAGTAAACATCAGACATCAAATATCTTGGTTTATAGATTAGATTTACCATCTGATTTAGATATAAAATAGAGATTTCCTCTACTCATTTCTCTACTCCTTTCTGTCCGTAGAAATGTATTTATTATTATTATCCATCCATCCATCCATCTTCAACCGCTTACTCCTTTTCAGGGTCACGGGGAACCTGGAGCCTATCCCAGGAGGCATCGGGCACAAGGCAGGGTACACCCTGGACAGGGTGCCAGTCCATCGCAATCACACACACACTCACATTCATACACTACGGACACTTTAGACACACCAATAAGCCTACCATGCATGTCTTTGGACTGGGGGAGGAAACCGGAGTACCCGGAGGAAACCCCCGACACACGGGGAGAACATGCACACTCCGCACACACATGGCCCCGGCAGGGCTTGAACCCTGGACCCGTGAGGCGAACGTGCTAACCACTAAGCCACCATGCGCCCCATTATTATTATTATTATTATTATTATTATTATTATTATTTATTTATTTATTTATTTTTTATTATTTTTTTTTTAATTTGTGCTATAATTTGTGAGTTTGTTCTATATACATATTATGCTACACCACGCGCATTTTACTTTGCCGTAGCGAATGTTTCTAGAACAACCAACTGCAAACTGCTTTGTCAGATCTCACTGCAGTCTAAATGTTAATGAAACAATGAAAGCAAATATTACCATTATAAACACAACTGGAAAAGCATCCACGTAATGAAAAGTTATTTTCTTTTACCTGCTCTTCTGATGTATGATGGGATCCTGTAGGAATTACTCTGTGCTGGCTCCACCTGACTACTAGTCTGACTGTAATCACACAGGAACTAATATAAACTAAACTAAACACATTAAACTACAATAGCAGGAAGCGGTGCAGTTCTCAGCCAATGACAATTGTGTAGTACTGAAACCTCCTCTGGCCTATGAGAGGGGAATCACTGTCTTTCATCTTGTGTCTTGTTACTTTCGTTAGATTTGCAGCATGAAGAAAGACATTTGCTTGCAGAGCCCTAAGGATATGAAATAATGGAACTATTCTTATGGTCAATTTTTTAATGGTTTAAATTCTGTTAGGAAAAAAATGTATCTTTATTTCTCTAGTGAAGATGACTGTGGTTTAAAAAGCACTGTACTATTTCCTCTGTATTACACATGTATGACACATTTCATCAAACAAACCAAGAAAAAGTAGGCTACATGAAGAAGCCAGACTGAACCACTACGGCTATAAGAGAGAAGGAGAGTCTGAAGAGGGCTGCATTTGCTATGGATGATAAGTCAGCACCTCCACAGTTAATTTGACCAATGTTGGTCACTATATTCATGACCAATTACCCAGAAGGCTAAGAATGGAACAAACTGGGAAAATATTGGGGAACAATGGTGATCAGTAATCAGTCACTGGGAAACACAGATGATTGATCAGTGACTCAGTTTACATGGACATCAATAATTTAATTATTGACCTTGTTCTGAATAGGACAATATTCTGATTAAGGTGTTTACATGAGTCACTTTTAGAATACTCCTTTCATGTCCCTGTTTTATATGTTATAGAACATCCATCCATCCATCCATCCATCCATCCATCTTCAACCGCTTACTCCTTTTCAGGGTCACGGGGGAACCTGGAGCCAACCCATAGATTGATTAACGTCATTATGTCACAGCACCACGCCGTCTGACGTTCCCTCCAGAATTTCACGTATCGACGTACACTTTGTCTTCGTTATGGTACCGTATATAGCTTTGGGTGCTTTTGTTTTTAATTTTACGAAAGCTTCAAGTGCGGGTAATTATTTATCATGCTGTACGTGCTAATATACGACTGCTTGAATTGAATCCCAAACCGCGTACTGACCGCCTATATAGTAGCCGAGATACATGTATTTCACCTGCTATATAGTCTTTAAGTACGTGGTTTGGGAAGCAGGCGTTCTCTCTTGTTTGCCGTAAAACGGTTGAGCGCTGCCGTGTGTGATCGTGTCCTTTCGCAAAATGTGGTGAAAACTCTCACACGACGTTTATAGTGTGATTACGGTGTGTACATGTCTGTAATACACGTCAATAATGCGACTAGAACAGGAATACTTCACACGTCTTAATTCGATTTGTGTTTACTTCGAGTATGACCTTAATCTGATTAAGGTCATCAATAATCACTGTTTACATGCTAGTTTCTTAATCAGAGTATCGTCTTAATCGGGTTAATATCGGATTGTCGCCCATGTAAACGTACTGAGTGAGTGGTGGTTGTTGGGAGCATGGCTTGCGAGTGCAACTCAGTCAGGCTTTACACACTGGTGGTGAATCGAGTGAACCTGCTCTCTTATCCAACAGCTGTGATGTGAACTGTCGAGCCATGTGGAGTGCAGTGCAGTCATTAATCCAAGTAATAAAAGGGGTTGCCAATAGTCATGTACTGACCAATTCATCAAGGTGCCAATAATTGCCAGGACTGAGAAAGAAACACATTTGGACAAAAGCAGAGCATGACAAAGTGTCCAGGTCTGAAGGCCACCTGCTAATCATTTTCATTGCTAAAACCAGTTTGTCAGGTCCTTCTATTTTAACATTACCATGCAAATGACGTTCTGGAATATGTGAAAAGCTTGTTGGCATTGCTGGTAATGCAACCCTCTATGTCCTGGCAGCAGATCATAAAGCCCCACTGTGTTCTTTTGTTGGCACCGAGAGCCAGTTATCAGGTCTGGATTGGTGGCTGGACAGGTGCACTGACACACCCTGAGTAATGAACACTACAGGACTGCGAACAGACCTAACACCAGGAAGTGCAGATAAGCTGACTACATGCTGGACAGTTAGTCCTCAGAGAAATGAGCTGAGGAGAAAGCAGAAGTTTTGTGTTTGACATATGTTAGTCAACATCAATTACACTATCACTGTTGCTGTAATGAGAGAGAGGTTGTGTACTTCCTGTAGCCTGGACGAAACACGTTTGAGTCACAGCGTAAAAATATGAACACGCTCCCACTTAGATAGAACCTTTTCTATGCAAATACCTGACCTTGTCCTGCATGGGGTGTTATCCTCGTTCGGCCCGCCATGCTGGTATCAGTGGTTAGCTACATGCATAAACAGAGCGAATTCTCACATTTCAGATGCTTCTGTGGCTTCTGTTATATTTTGAACAGACACAAGAAATATACTTATGCAAGGTGTTATTTTTTTTCTTTATCTTTCTCTGTAAGGCCTTTATAAGAAACAAAGCAACAGGACAAAACCAGCAGTCCTTTTTTTTTATTTTTTATAAAGCCCTTATATAGAGAGAAAAAAAACCCTGTATAAGTCTATTTCTGTCTATCTCTTGTGCTTGTGTAATATCTATTTTTCAATTAGCGTTTATGTTTTATGTGTCTATACAATACACAGTATACAACATATAATCATAACTAAAAAAAAATTAAGTTATTAATTATGTTGTGCTATACAACTCCAATTCCGAAAAAGTTGGGACAGTATAGAAAATGCAAAACGTTATGATAAAAAAAAAAATGTTTAGACATTAATGTCTGTGTGTGGAGTTATTTTGAGGGGACAGTAAATTTACACTGTTACACAAGCTGTACACTCACTACTTTACATTGTAGCAAAGTTACATTTCTTCAGTGTGGTCACATGAAAAGATATCATCAAATATTTACTAAAATGTGAGGGGTGTACTCACTTTTGTGAGATCATGTACTATGATTAGATGATTATATGCAATGATTAGTTTATTTACAAATCACTCTTATTCCTTTTTTATTAGCATTTTCCATACTGTCCCAACTTTTTCAAAATGGGGATAATAAATAATGGGGTTACTGTTACCATGCTGAAGTTGATATTTTTCCGATAACCGCATATCCAGAAGTGTTTGTTCCTCCTATACCACAGCAATGATACTTGATATGTTATAACAGTTATAAATATTCATTCCCATAAACCCTCATATGCAGCTTGCCCTTTTACTGAGAAAGTGTCTTTTTATATTTATATTTATACATTTAGCAGACGCTTTTATCCAAAGCGACTTACAAATGAGACACACTCACACACCAATGGTAGCAGAGCTGCATGCAAGGTGCTAGCTTGCCATCGGGGGCAACTTAGGGTTCAGTGTCTTGCCCAAGGACACTTCGGCATGGGATCACCCGGGCCGGGATTCCAACCACCAACCCTACGATTAGTGGATTAGTGGACAACCCGCCCTACTGACTGAGCCACAGCCGCCCTGTCCTTTTTAGGACTTTTCTGTCCTAAAGACTTGACTGTGGTGAAAACTTAGTTACGTCATTACCGCTGACTGTTACAAACTGCTGACACTGGAGACTTCTTCCACAAACAACTGCTCACAGAAAACCTTAATCATATAAACAATGTTGTTATGCTTAACACACTACGGACAATTTGGAAATGCCATTCAGCCTACGATGCCTGTCTTTGGACTCAGGGAGGAAACCAGAATACCCAAAGGAAATCTCCGAAGTACGGGGATAACATGCAAACTTGAGGCAGGAATCGAACCACCAACCAAGGATTAGGGTGGCTGTGGCTCAGTCGGTAGAGCGGGTTGTCCACTAATCCACTAATCGTAGGGTTGGTGGTTCGAATCCCGGCCCGGGTGATCCCATGCCGAAGTGTCCTTGGGCAAGACACTGAACCCTAAGTTGCCCCCGATGGCAAGCTAGCACCTTGCATGCAGCTCTGCTCCCATTGGTGTGTGAGTGTGCTCTCATTAGTAAGTCGCTAGTAAATGTAAAAATGATATTTCTGTAAAGCTGCTTTGAGACAATGTACCATTGTAAAAAGTGCTATTAAATTATTATTAAGCCATCATGCCCACCGAAGTGAAAACCCACTTAACACACTTATTTCCAGTCAAATAAACTACTTATAGAGAATGTCTATAAGCAAAAAAACCTTAACAGACTTTGGTAACGTACTACCAAGTTATATTCAGTACCTTTCTATACCTTTCTACACACGAACCCATGAAATTCATTTTAAGGAAATAAAAAAGGGACATTCCAGTCTCCTGAGACTGTTTCCATGTTAACATTTTACCCAAGAGGAATTTGCTGAAACATTCTGGCAAGATCAGTGTGAAGTCCAAATACACATATATACGATTATAATCGACCCAGTGGAAGTAATAACTAACTCGTGGACTAGTGTAGATGAGAACACAGCCAGAGGAGTTCATACACTGGTTATGAGAACACTGGAGAACTATGAGATGCGTAGACAAAAAAAAAAAAAGCAAAGTGTTAAAAGTAAAGGGGAACACTTGTTGATGAAGCAAGCAGAAAAACTTTTCTGGTTTACACAATCATGTTTGAAATTGCAAAAAAAACAAAAAAAAAAACATAAAAACTAAACAAAACAAAACAAAACAAAAAACCTCCCCAGAACTTCCAAAACCGGTTTCAACTTGCCACATCAGGAACACCTCGTTAAAACATCAATAAATGTTAAAACACACTATATACATATTTCTCATGTTCATGGTAACTTGAGTTCATACACTTCCATTAGGCAAAGTGGCTTCATGGAAATTCACCTTTATTACAAGACAGAAAGTAAGAACAGAAGAACACTACTAGACTGAGCTTCAATCAGAAGTCCAACACTGAGAACCTGCTCCTAAACGAATCAGACAACATGAAGAAAGCTTCACTTACCATGATGGTCGTGGGATCCTACTGTGTCTGATGTCTGATTTCACCACCTCCACTGTGCGTGTGTGCGTGTGCGCGCGCGTGTGTGTGTGTGTGTGTGTGTGTGTGTGTGTGTGTGTGGGGCTGTTTGCCGTCTCACAAATGGGCACTGCTTGCTACTTCCCCTCACAGCTGATGAACTGCAGCTCACATAAAAGCCTATCACTTGCTCCATCTCTGTTATTTGCATATTACATACTGAGCTTCTGTTCTTTGCAAAGACAGACAGTAGACAGGATTGTTGTTCAGCTACAACACCTTTATTGCTGCTCAGGGCTTTTTTTTTTCTAAAGCATACTAAAGACCCCAGACACACACACACACACACACACACACACACACATACACACGCACACACACACACACAAACACAAGTCACTGATTGAGATTACAGATTTATTTAACTTCATTGAATACAGCCTAACTACTATAACATTAGCTCATACTGCATTATATAAATATGTGCCTTCATGTTTATTTATTTCAGTATTTCGGGGAGTTTTCTTGGAACTGGACTTTATTTTTTTTTACAGAACACGTCGGACCAGCATGTAATCCTAATTGTATTACAGTATAAACTGACAACATTAATACTTGTTTTAATCCATTTAATCTCACAGACTCTCATCACCCATCTGCAATAATCCCCCACCTTATTCACAGCTCGTACAATTTAAGTGCATTTGCATTGACAATGATGACTTCTCCAGAAAACTGAGGAACTGTATGATTATATTTTATGACTGTGAATAGATGATGTCATGGCCCATATTAGCATTACTGAGATTACAGGTGCACAATCCATCATTAGGACAGAGAGACGTCCCTTGGCACTACAGCCTGTCAATTAAACAGAGGCAGCAATTATACATAAAACAGCCAATCTTGCAGGATGACACACAGAATGGTTTGCTTTATAAGGAGCCTTGGGGAAATGACCAAGACCTCTAAATTAAACGACCAGCCATCAGAACTATAAAACTTCTGCATGCATCCATTTAAGATGTTTACATCATTTGTCTGTCACTTATTTACTCCTCATAATGGTTGTGTGTGATTGTGTCCTGCGATGGGTTGGCACCACATCCACTGTGTCGCCCAGATTGTTCCCCAAGCTCCCTGGGACAGGTTCCAGGCTCCCTGCGCTCCTGTGTAGGAAAAGCGGTACAGAACATGGATGGATGGATGGAATTACTCCTCGTGCTTCACCACAGGAGTTGTTTTTTGTTTTTTCTGTAGGAGATCAGCTTTACTAGAGGAGAGTCGTTGATCACGGATGTTACATAAATGACATCTCAATTTACATCACAAGTTGTTGTGACAGGAGCACTGAAGCATGGAAACGTCAAATGAAGGAGCTCCTGAAGAACTCAAAATATTCCCAAGATTAATCCAAACGATGAATGGACGGCTGTGGCTCAGTCGGTAGAGCGGGTGTCCACTAATCCACTAATCGTAGGGTTGGTGGTTCGAATCCCGGCCCGGGTGATCCCATGCCGAAGTGTCCTTGGGCAAGACACTGAACCCTAAGTTGCCCCCGATGGCAAGCTAGCACCTTGCATGCAGCTCTGCTACCATTGGTGTGTGAGTGTGCACTTGTAAGTCGCTTTGGATAAAAGCGTCTGCTAAATGAATAGAGTGACCATTTAACACAGATGGTGACCTAAACCAGTCAATCTTTCTGTTTTATTTGGGATCCATGACCACAGAGTTGGCTCTCCTGCTATAAGGCATTGCTTATGCATTTTTCAATACTTTTTTAATAAAACATCTTTTTAGTCTTACTACCCTCTGGTTCAAACAACATGATTCTACCAACAAGTGCAAGCATAGGGTAACAATATTTCTAGAGTAACAAGTCCAATATTTCTAGTATTACTTTATTGTCCACTGACATCATGAGATTATGAGCAAGCATTGTGACGCATATGAAACAACAAATGAATCATTTAGCCTGTACAAAGAACTCTACCAGGGCTATTCTTTAGATCAAAATAATCCCATAAAAGCCCAAATAATAAGGGTTACCAATAAAAAAAAAACACCCATTACTGATTTTTTTTTTTTTTTTGCAACGAAAAGGTCCAGGGTAAAGAAACGCTGGTCTATAATACGTTCTACTTCTTCTAAAGAAAGTACAGAGTTGTGCAATGTGAACCAACTTCACTACAGTATCTGCTACAGGATATAATTAGCAGAAAGGAAGAAGTTAATATTTTCATGAAATTAGGTGCACTATGGACATCAGAACACTGTTAATGGGTGAAGAACAATATAATAATTTAATTTATATAGCACTTTTTACAATGGTACATTGTCTCAAAGCAGCTTTACAGAAATATCATTTCTACATTTTTTTTACAAGCGACTTACAAATGAGACACTCACACACCAGTGGTAGCAGAGCTGCCATGCAAGGTGCTAGCTTGCCATCGGGGGCAACTTAGAGTTCAGTGTCTTGCCCAAGGACACTTCGGCATGGGATCACCCGGGCCGGGATTCGAACCACCAACCCTACGATTAGTGGATTAGTGGACAACCCGCTCTACCGACTGAGCTATTAAGCTGCACAAAAAAACATATTTACATCATTTAGTTGCTGTATGTATATGTATTTTATTATTTTACATTATTATTTATTTTCTTGCACTTTGTCTGCATGGATTACTGAACTATGTATTGACAAATGAGAATATAAGTATACTAATTTGACTTAGGATAGATCATTGTAGAAAATGAAGAAGAGATTTTGGGTGTGCAAGTGCAGCCTCTGCCACATGGGGGCAGGTCCTTCTTAAACTTAGAAAATATTCAGTATTCAAGATTTTGGATTCTAGATTTCTACACTATAAAAACCTGGGTTGTCAGTAAAGTACTGTAACACATACAGTAAAGTTATGGAACAGTCTTCCATTTAGTGTTCGGGACTCAGACACAGTCTCAGTGTTTAAGTCTAGACTTAAAACGTATTTATTCACTCTAGCCT
>JAFFST010055124.1:60123-65232 GCA_022414735.1 Noturus placidus | reverse complement strand
TATATATATATAATTAGTTTTATACGAGTTCGGGTCGACTGATTTGATTAGACAAGCCGCTTTGCACACAGATATTTCAGTGTGTATATCACTCCACCTGTCTGTGTTCACTATATAACATTGCAATTCTTGCAATAGTTCATTACTCTGAAACCGTTACTACACTTACTACAGGCTGATAGTCAGTCTGTGAGTTACCATGGCAACACACCATGCTCTATCCAGCTGTGGATTCTTTGGGAACTGTTTATTTATTATTTTTTTGTTGATGGAGCAACTATTTGACCATATTAGGTCTGAAATGTTTCTCTACTGTCTTATCAAAATTAAGAGAGAGATTGTTGTCTCTACACTGTTCTAAAAGGTTGATGAGACTAAAGAGATGATTGGCGACTTCAGGAGAACCCAAGCGGACCACATCAATGGAACAACTGTGGAGAGGGTCAAACGTATCCAAGTTTCTTGGTGTGCATGTGACTGAGGACCTCTCCTGGTCTCTCAACACCACCTGACTAGTCAAGGAGGACCAGCAGCGTGTCGACTTTGTGAGGAAGCTGAAGAGAGCAAAACTTCCCCCTCCCATCTTCACTTCGTTCTACGTAGGGACGATAGAGAGCGTCCTGACCAGCTGTCTCGCTGTGTGGTACAGGAAATGCACAGGATACGACCACAAGTCCCTACAGCGGATGGTGAGAACAGCGTAAAATATCACAGCGGGGTCTCTCGACCCTCCATCAACACCTCATTCAGTGACCCCTCTCATGGACTCTTCACCCTCCTGCCATCTGGCAGAAGGTACAGGAGCATCCGTGCCACCACCAGCAGACTCCAACAGTTTCTTCCCTGAGGCAGTCAGATAACTCAGCTCAATGCTCACCTGGGCGAGTCGAATACCTAACCCAGTAAGACTCAGTACTACTGCACATGCACTAACCCAGTACTGTTCTGTGTTCCACCACGGTCCTGAAGAAAAAAAAAAGCGCCATTTCGTTCCAATGTACCCAAGCTGTATAGAGTCATGACAAAAATCCCAATCGTGCTCTTGTACTGAACATGATCATACTGATACGATAATGCTTTAAAGTTGCACTCTTAAAAAATAAAGGTTCTTCAATGGTTCTTTACAACACCATAGGTTCTGCAAAGAACCTTCTTCTCAAGGACCATTTATCATTGTATACGGTTCTTGAGTTGAGCTATACGTTTTTTTTGTTTGTTTTTTTTTAGATTAAATAAGTTCTATGTTTCATTAAAGGTTCTCCTCTCCTGACATCACTCTTAAGAACCTTACTTTGGTTCCTTAAAGCAATAATTAAGAGTTAACATGGTTCCTTGTTGCATTGCTATGAAGAACCATTTGTGGCTTCTTTAAAGCACCAGTAAATACATGGTTCTCTAAAGAACCTGAGAGTAAAAAGGTTCTTAGCATGGGTTCTCCTATGGCATCAGGCTGAAAAGCCCTTTAATTGGAACCTTTTTATTTTTAAGAGTGGTCTTTATAATCCGATTATACAACTTAAGGTCTATTAAAAGGTATAAACACACATAGTAAAGGCACTAACGATGTACTCTCTATTGTACCATCCCAGCGACACATTCGGTACCTTTTTATTTCTGGAGAGTTTATATCTACCGTTCTGTTTTCAGTAAAAGCCGGCAGACTACAGGTCTAAATCAGAACCGAACAAAAGAAATATCTCAAATTACATACTGCATGCACTTTAGTATGAGCAGTGTGTTATTAATCCCTGCAGGGTTTCGTCCTGCCTTTCTATCATGAATTCCCAACTCTTCGGTGGTGAATAATGAGAGACATCTGTAACAACTATGAGGTTTTTTTCTTCTAAGTGACTGGTCCATTAGGAGAAAAAGAAAAAAAAAAAACCTTAGTGTTTTTATGCTAGATGCTCAAGGACATATTGTTTGGAGTAATAATACAGTACGTAGTGTGTGATTTAAGACGTAGACCTGTTTTGATACGAGTCAGGCACCCTGGTTCCTTTTTGCTCTAATACGGCATTACAGAATGTTACGCGATTACATGGTTCATCATGTTTAATATCCTCGACTCGCTGTATAATCGAAGCTCTTCACCTATTGCAGTCTTATCTATGTACAAAAAAACAAAACAAAAAAAAAAACAACAATGGGAAGCCAGTGCATGAAACCAGCAAGTATGTATTTGGCAAAATTCTCGTCTTCTAGATCATTGTGAAACGTCTCGCGGTAACTCAAGGTGACTGAGACGCCTGGGCTTTTCATTAATCTTAAAGATGTTTATCTACTCATTCTACGGGCTTCATCAGTTCTATTCAGGATTGATGAAACCCCTCAGGCAAGTGCCAAAACATCTCTAAGATTAAAGCACAAGTCCTTTCGCCTGGAGTAACGGCCAGTAGATATCGCACTGCACTGCTATCACCACACTTCCTCCTCCTCCTCCTCCTCCTCCTCCTCCTCCTGCAGTCTTTTACTCCGTCCCCTTTCCTTTTTTTGATCCAAATCCCAACAGAAGTGTTCTTTTCTGTAAGTAAGAACAAATCACCCACTCGCCTTTCATCACCTTCTGCCAGGAAGACAAAAGAGCATGCGGCTGAAGCTAACTGCCCCTGTAAGCGCAGTGCTTTCACTATCTCGTGCCCCTTTCCATCAGCCTGCCACCACCTCCATATTCACCCTCTGCTAGTTTCCTATTTTCGTCTCACTTTTTTAAACCTCGCTGTGCTGAAGGTATATGAAAAGTCGAACATAGCCATTACTGTTCTTTATGTGATGTAAAGAATGAAACCAAGCTAAATCATGTCAGATCTCTTTCCATCTTTAACGTGAAGTTGCTCCAGATCTATTAGATCGTGAGGGGATCTAATCCCCTAAGGAGATGTGCACAGCCATCTTCAAGTCATTCCATAGGACGTAGATCTTGGCTCTGCTTACCAAAACATTGATCGTCTGATTCTTCTGAAGCCGTTGGTTTGGCTTTACCTACAGATTAGTATTTGGAGCCATCCATAGTTCACTCTATCTTGACGAGATCTGTCGATTGCATGATGCTGCCACCACCATGCTTCACTGTGGGAATGGTGTTCTTTAAGCGATGAGCTGTCTTGTTCTTGTGACCTTGGTCTTACCCAATTTGAAATCATTGTACCGCGCAGGAAGTGGGCGGCTGTGGCTCAGTCCGTAGAGCGGGTTGTCCAATCAATCCTCTAATCGTAGGGTTGGTGGTTCGAATCCCGGCCCGGGTGATCCCATGCTGAAGTGTCCTTGGGCAAGACACTGAACCCTAAGTTGCCCCCGATGGCAAGCTAGCACCTTGCATGCAGCTCTGCTACCATTGGTGTGTGAGTGTGTCTCATTTGTGAGTGGCTTTGGATAAAAGTGTCTGCTAAATGAATAAATGTAATGTAATGTAAGTAACCAGTACCTGTCAGATATTCCTGCAGCTCCTGTAATGTTCCTGTAGGTCTCTTGTCAGCCTCCCTGGATGCCATGAAGTTTTCTTCGTGTCCGTTCAGACGCATATACCCTGTTCTTGGTAATATCTCTACGGTGCACAATTTTCTCCACTTGTTGATTTTGGTCTTCCATCAGACATCGGAAGATTTGTAACCCTTTTCTCATTGATACGTTTTCTCTACAGGTTTTGTAAGCTCTTTGAAGACCATGGATGAAACCTAGCAGAAAATCCTACAGAAACATCTTGTCTTTATTTATGGTTTTTAGGTCAGAATCATTTCATATGATCGGTGTATGACCATTACTTTTAAACATGAGTTTGAACGTGATTGGTTGGTTAATGCTGAGAACAGTCACATGATCCATTATAAAAGGGTGCACACATGTATGCAACCGTACACGTGTACCGTATAGAGTAAAGATACATAGAGGCAAGTCGTTGCTTTATCAGGACAGTATGAAATAAAGCTCTGAGTAGTTATTGGTTCTATGAATTTTTTATTTGAAATCAAGACTTCACTAAAAATCACTTCAGCACGCTGCACTGGATGGACGCAGTCGCTTTCATAATCTATAATTCAAGATTTGCTGATGCAGCTGAGTGAAGGAAGCCCCGGGGGTTCTTTTTCAGCACTGGAGTTCCTACGTACAATATGCTTTTAATCATGCTGTGATGTATGCTGTGGATTTTATACATTTACATATTTTGATGTTTAGTCACAGGATCACTGATTTTAATCCATCCATCCATCCATCCATCTTCAACCGCGTACTCCTTTTCAGGGTCACGGGGAACCTGGAGCCTATCCCAGGAGGCATTGGGCACAAGGCGGGGTACACCCTGGACAGAGTGCCAGTCCATTACAGGGCACAATCACATACACACTCACACACACATTCATACACTACGGACACTTTAAACACGCCAATCAGACTAACATGCATGTCTTTGGACTGGGGGAGGAAACCGGAGTACCCGGAGGAAACCCCCGACACACGGGGAGAACATGTAAACTCCGCACACATATGACCCTGGCGGGACTCAAACCCCGGACCCTGGAGGTGTGAGGCGGACGTGCTAACCACTAAGCCACCGTGCGCCCCCACTGATTTTGAATGATTCTAAAACATAATAGTTTTCCCACTTAGTATTATCGATAAAGTGAAGTTCTTTATCACGCCAAACTGAGCACAACATTTTCCTCTCCATCACAAAACATCAAAAGGATAAAAACGTTCATTTCTCTGCCTCCTTTCACTGAGCGAAAGCCGCCTTGTCATGGCAGACGGTCGTAAATGGAGTGGACACTTCCTGTCCGAGTGGCCAAGGTCAAGTCCAACACCGCCTGCCGTTTAAGCACATTCACAAGGACGGCCGCGGCCGGTGCCAGCGGGCTTTCAGTTGTCTTCCTCTCCTCCAGGTGGGAGCAAGTGATGCCGAGCTCTTCTCCTCCCCTCCATCTGGTCCGGAGAGCATCCACCACTTCATCAGCCTCTTCATGGTAATGAACGGTGTTAGCGAGGTTCCACTCGTTCTCTTTCGACACTAAAAACCCACTGAATATCTCCAGAAGTGGAGGAACGTGTGATGGGTTACAGCAGATATCTTCACAGGAATGTGAGACGGTTTGCTGAAGATTTCCAGATTTTGTG
>JAFFST010055124.1:50123-57623 GCA_022414735.1 Noturus placidus | reverse complement strand
TAGGTATTCGACTAGCCCAGGTGAGCGTTGAGCTGAGTAATCTGACTAGCCCAGGTGAGCAGGATGTTGACTGATTTGACTGTCTCAGGAAGAAACTGTTGTGGAGTCTGCTGGTGGTAGCACGGATGCTCCTGTACCTTCTGCCATATGGTAGAGGGTGAGGAGTCCATGAGAAGGGTGAAAGGGGTCGTCCGCAATACTGATGGCTTTGCCGACACAGCGGTTGTTGAAAGAGGTGTCGATGGAGGGTAGAGAGACCTCAATGATCTTTTCAGCTGTTCTCACATTCTGCTGTAGGGACTTGCGGTCGGAGGCCGTGCAGTTCCCGTACCACACAGTGAGACAGCTGGTCAGGACGCTCTCTATCGTCCCTCTGTAGAAGGAGGTGAGGATGGGAGGGGGAAGTTTAGCTCTCTTCGGCCTCCACACAAAGTCGACACGCTGCTGGGCCTTCTTGACTAGGCAGGTGGTGTTGAGAGTCTAGGAGACGTCCTCAGTCATGTGCACACCAAGAAACTTGGATACGTTTGACTCTCTCCACAGTTGTTCCACTGATGTGGAGTGATGAGTGGTCTGCTTGGGTCCTCCTGAGGCCGACAATCATCTGGATCATCTCATCCCTGCGTGCTGACTCATCACTGTTGCTGATGTCCACATCTTAAATGATCCATTTAGATTCGGAGGGACAAAAAACTACCAATAAGTCGAATCATGCGAGTCGAATCATTTGAGTCGATTCGGTTAAAGAATCATTTTTCACTCGTAGCCCAACACATATTACTACTCCATGATCTGAAACCCTGACTCACTGAAAGAGAAAGGAATGAATATCTGTCATGATGGAAACAAACACTAGCAACAAGAAAAATGGTTGAAAGATTCACTGATTCAAACATCTGCGTGCTAAATGAGAGAGGAGTGAATCTCAGTCATGATGGAAGTAAACATAAACGGAATAACCAAAAGATTGACTAATTCGAACACTGACATTGTGAAGGAGTGAGGAACCGAAGGCGTCACTGAATTAAACCCTGACCCATGAGAGACGAGAAAATCTCACTTATGGTGGAAATAAAAAAAACACTTGATCAAGTAGAACTCAATGCCAATGGTGTAGACAGGGATGTCTTTCTAGACGGGGCGGATGTGGGTCAGGTGGTAGAGCGGGTTGTCCACCAATCACAGGGTTGGCCGATCGATCACCGGCCCACATGCCGCCACATTCCAAAGAGTCCTTGGGCAATACATTGAACCCCAAGCTGCTCCCGATGGCAGGTTAGCGTGAGTGTGTGTGTGTGTGTGCGTGTGTGTGTGTGTTAAAAGGTGCTATATTAGTGCAGAACATTTTACAATTTGTCTTTCTCCAAGTTCTTTCTGGATCGTTATTTTTCCTAAGATTCCTCCCCTTTGAAATGTTTCTGGAATTTTCTGAATCAAAACAAGTCTATGATAAACATATCGGACATTCTGTGATGATGCTAATGCAGCTAGCTAGCTAAATCTCAGCCTTCGTTTGTACCAAACGAAAAAAAAAATCTATATGGGGGCGCACGGTGGCTTAGTGGTTAGCACGTCCGCCTCACACCTCCAGGGTCCGGGGTTCGAGTCCCGCCAGGGCCATGTGTGGGCGGAGTTTGCATGTTCTCCCCGTGTGTCGGGGGTTTCCTCCGGGTACTCCGGTTTCCTTCCCCAGTCCAAAGACATGCATGGTAGACTGTTGGGCGTGTCTAAAGTGTCTGTAGTGTATGAATGTGTGTGTGAGTGTGTATGTGATTGTGCCCTGTGATGGACTGGCACTCTGTCCAGGGTGTACCCCGCCTTGTGCCCGATGCTCCCTGGGAGAGACTCCAGGTTCGCTGTGACCCTGAAAAGGAGTAAGCGGTTGAAGATGGGTGGATGGGTGGATATATATGTATGTATATATGCATCTAAAGGAATGGAGAGGAACTGTGAGGAACATGACAAGGTCAAACTCTGTCGTGTTCTGTAATACTGGGAATGTTCTCATATTTCCTAATGCTAAGTGGACTTGATAGGCTAATGAAACATAATGATCTTTCTCACTCAAGCACAGAATTAGCGCTCGTCTTTACCCTTCAGTGGCTCCCGCTTTTCGGTCAAGGGCAAACATCCTACACGAGGACCCTCTAACGGCTAGCGTTATAATAACACGAGGAATTTCAGTGCTTCTGTTCCTTCATATTAGACGCACTCGACTGATACGCTGAAGAATACTATTAAAGAAAAGTGAGAATGCCGACCCGTCATCACTCCTACAGGCCTCTCACAAGCAGAAAGAAAAAAAAGAACTAACTTCATATATTTAGAAGTGCTTCTTAAAAAACACAGAAACAGCAAAATAGCTCAAATAAATGCGTTAATAAATAAATAAATGAACTTCATGCCTGCAGGTGCTTCTGGAAAGCACACAAGCCAAAATAAATCTTAAAAAAGTCAAGAGATTCACTTCATTACCGCACAGCACCTGTGACATGCAGACAAGTAAACAGCAGCGAGACGTCCCTAAAAACCGAACTATATCTATAACACTATATATTCAGTGAATAAATACAATACTATAGGAAGTAATATGTGAGCACGTAATATTATTATTATTATTATTATTATTATTATTATTATTATTATTATTATTATTATTATTATTATTATTATTATTAACAATTCGTGAAAATTGTCTGAGAAGCAGATGAAAATAAATAAATTAAATATCATGTAAAATATACAATTAAACACCAAATGTCGACACATTTTTATTGTTCTATTATTTGTATTACTTGGAGAAGAAGAAGAAGAAAAAAAAAAAAACCATGCAAGTAAACATTCAAGCTTTGCTTAGTAAACAATAAATAATATTCTGACCTAAAATACAATATATGCACATATTTAGTTATAAATACATAAATGTATTATTATTATTATTATTATTATTATTATTATTATTATTATTATTATTATTATTATTAGTAGTAGTATTATTATTATTATTAGTAGTAGTAGTAGTAGTAGTAGTAGTAGTAGTAGTAGTAGTAGTGGTAGTAGCAGTAGTAGTAGTAGTAGTTTTAATAATATTTATAATAATAATGTGTAGATTTGCCTGTGAGAAGCAAATGTAAATAAATACAGCCATCCATCCATCCATCCATCCATCTTCTACCGCTTCCTCCTTTATCAGGGTCACGGGGAACCTGGAGTCTATCCCAGGGTGCATCGGGTACAAGGCGGGGTACACCCTGGACAGAGTGCCAGTCCATCACAGGGCACAATCACACACACACTCACACACATTCACACACTACGGACACTTTAGACACAACAAACAAAAACAATAAAATGCTGATACAGAAAATGCAAAAATGCACATTTATTTATTAGTATAACATTTATAATATTGCTATAATTATTATCTAATAATTAAATAAAACCGTATTTTATCAAAAATGTAAACCGAGGTTTAGGATAGTTTAACTCTGCTACTAATACTAATAATAATGATTGGATCAGTTGATGTATGCATCTGTAAATAAAGCAGCGCTATGCTTCATCACATGGCCATCAGTGAGCTGCTGTTTGTGCGGTGACCACAGCGTGCGAGTGTTTGAGCTGGCGTTAACGATGAGCGCGCTACAGCAGTACAGCAATGCCGCACACTCAGGTTAGCGCTCTCATTCATTTCCAGCATGTCGCGTGTGATGTATGGGCCAATTGGGTGAACATGGCGGCTCGGGCAGGCCGACCTTGCAGGGCGTCACTCAGGGTCGAGCGTTCCCACAAGGCCCAACACCAATTAAGAGCAGTACATCAGCTTGACAGAGCACAAGGTGATTAATCCTTCTGCATTGCGAGTCAGCATTGTGCTGCTGAGGACAAAGCACGATTGTGTGGCTAAAAAAAATAAAACCTGTACGATCGGTGACATGTAGTCGTAAAAAGTTGCGAGATTTACTTTTATAAGTCCTTGGCCAAAGTAGAGAGATGCGTTCTGTTCATTTTATTCACGAGAGTGAGTTATTACCTAGCTTCTTAAAAATAAATAAATAAATAAATAAATGGTTTCCCCTTGATTGAAAGGAAAAGTTGTGGTATGGAGTACGAACTAAATAATGATAGCTGATGATGTAATAAATGATGTAACGTGTGTGTGTGTGTGTATGTGTGTGTTTTTTGGTTACGCCTACGAGTAATGCCTTTGCTTCTTCATCAAGAGCAATGGAAATGGATTCTGTTCTGTGGAGCGATGAAACAACACTGGAACTTTTCAGCACGATGGATCAGCGGTATGTATGGAGGAAGAAGAATGAAGAAAGAACACTCTGTATACAGTGGAGCATGGTGGAGGCTCGATGATGCTCTGCGGCTGCTTTGCATCCAATGGCACTGGAAACCTGCAGCGTGTGGAAGGCGAGATGGATTCATTGAAGTATCAGGATATCCATCCATCCATCCATCCATCCATCCATCCATCTTCAACCGCTTACTCCTTTTCAGGATCACGGGGAACCTGGAGCCTATCCCAGGAGGCATCGGGCACAAGGCGGCGTACGCCCTGGACAGGGTGCCAGTCCATCGCAGGGCATACTCACACACACACACACACACACACACACCCACACACACACACACCCACACACACACACCCACACACACACACACACACAGACATTCATACACTACGGACACTTTAGACACGCCACTCAGCCTAACATGCATGTCTTTGGACTGGGGGAGGAAACCGGAGTACCCGGAGGAAACCCCCGACACACGGGGAGAACATGCTAACTCTACACACACATGGCCCTGGCGGGACTCGAACCCTGGACCCTGGAGGTGTGAGGTGAACGTTCTAACCACTAAGCCACCATGCGCCCCAAGTATCAGGATATCCTAGAAGAAAACGTCATGCCGTCTGTGAGGAAGCTGAAGCTTGGCCGTCATTGGACCGTTCGACAGTATCATCCCAAGCATACCTCAAATTCCACCAAGGCTTGGCTGCAGAAGAAGTCCTGGAAGATTTTACAGGGTCATCAGTCACCTGACTCGAACCCTGTAGAAAATCTCTAGTGGGATTTGAAGAAGGCGGTTGCAGCATGCAAACCCAAGAATATTACTGAACTGTAGGCCATTGCTCATGAAGAATGGGAGAAGATTCCACAGGAACACTGCAGAAGCTCTGCATCTCGTTTGCAGCAGCTCATAACAGCAAAAGCGTGCTCTACTAAGTACTAAAGATGCTCGCAATGAAGGGGGTGAATAATTTTGAAATCATAAGTTGCATTTTCAGTTGAATTTGATGAAACCGCTTGAAGCGTTCGTCGTGTCGAACTATTTCAACTGCTTTTGTTTGATTTGTTCATCTCAAACTGCTGAAAGTCTGAACATCTTGACAAAAAATAAACCTGATTTGCACTGGAGGTCGAATCATTTAAATTTTGGCCTGTTGTTTATTTAAGTGAGAACCAAAAGGAATATACATTATGTACATATTAATCCTGATTGATACTCATGCTAAATCCTTGCTGAGTAACCGTTCTCATTTTACCGAGAAATAACCTTGATTGGGGCTCGCTGTAAATGCTTTGGCATCCACTACACCGCGATGAAATGATCCTTGAAAGTGCCAAGTGATTTCCGAGAATTTATTCCAGCGCTCGTGAATGGACCACCTGCGGGGGAATGGGAGGTTTGTTTCCCATCTTTCTCTTCATTTCTGTTTTTGTGGTGCCAAGTTGAGCAGGGTGGGTGAGCTATCTCCTCATCAGAGGAAAAGCATCTCTGCGAACAAACCTCTTCCAAACAAAAAACCCAGTCCAATGATCATCATTACTGATGAAAAAAGAATAAAAGTAGCAGTCGTTGTCACTAGCTTTTATCTTCTTACCATTTTTGTCTAAGAATATTTGAGGGAAAGTGTTCACCTTCTCATCAGGGGTTTGAATCCTAACATTAGCATCGATATTTATACAGTTGCTCAGAAGGTCGAAAGAACGATCATCCTGCTGACACTTAACAACCTTGGGTGTGTTAGCGCTCTCCTCCAAGCGTGTTCAGCTGTTCTATTATGTTGCGTGAGCAGTTGTTTGCCAAACATTAGTGGGTTTATCGGTCTCATTTTAGCACGTTTTAGTGCTCACCATCCTACTCTGCTCAGAGAGCTAGTGAGGACTGAACTGGAGGAACGTGAGGTACAAGAAAGGGCAGCATTTTAACCGAAAGGCACGTCTTTCTTCGATTCGATTCTCATTCAACACAATCGTAATGTTTTGAGTTGCAAACTTAAGGCTTGAACTGAATTCAAATGGAAATCTGGACTGAAAAAAAAACCCACTTCCTTTTAAAGCAAGTTCTAGTAGCCCATGATCGCAGGATTGTGTCTTGAATATTGCAATTTATGATTTGGGGGGATTAGCTAATCGGGGGATTAGCTCAGATGGTAGAGTGCTCGCTTAGTATGCGAGAGGTAGCAGGATCAATACCCGTATCCTCCAATTTCTGATATGATATGGGTGGCTGTGGCTCAGTCGGTAGAGCGGATTGTCCACTAATCCACTAATCGTAGGGTTGATGGTTCGAATCCCGGCCCGGGTGATCCCATGCCGAAGTGTCCTTGGGCAAGACACTGAACCCTAAGTTGCCCCCGATGGCAAGCTAGCACCTTGCATGCAGCTCTGCTACCATTGGTGTGTGAGTGTGTCTCATTTGTAAGTCGCTTTGGATAAAAGCGTCTGCTAGATGAATAAATATAATGATGGCTAATAATCGCTATCAAAGCAAAGCAGACTAGAAAGTGTGATCTGCAAAGCAAAAATATCAAGAGGCTAACAGAGAATGCTGGCTAGGTGAAAAAAATATCTCCTATAGCTATTGTAGCAGCTAGCCTAGCCTGACCCAGATCCTGATTTTTCTCCAAGCACACACAAACCACTTTTTTTTAGCTCTACTTCATACAAAGTGCTGTGAACTTTCATGCATATGCACTGATTTTCATCCTCATTTCCACGATCGTCCATGATACAAACACGCATGTGGTCTTGTGAAGAGGACAATGGTCCGTTGGTCAGGAAGAGAGGAAGAGAATCCCAATTTCTTCGCCTAGGCCGCAAACTAGTAATCATAATGACAGCTAAAGTGTGCGGGAGCTCGACACCGAGCCAGCTCGGGCATTTCTCAGCTAAACTAATAAAGCCAAGGACACGAGCGGATATAACTCTAGCAGAAACATCTTCAGACAGATTATTTCCTATCGCAGCCCATCATAGTGGGAAGCATGCATTATATTTTTATCCTTGAGGTTTTTTTTTTATCCCCTTCCGTGCCTCCCACTAGTCACCTGAACAGAAGACAGATGTGATTAAACATGTTCTCTCCACACTGAAATCCCAAAGTCATCATATCCACACAGCCGTTGATAACCCTAATATCTCTCTCTCGCTCTCTCTCTCTCACTCTCTCTCTCTCTCACTCTCTCTCTCTCTCTCTCTCTCT
>JAFFST010055124.1:36248-47130 GCA_022414735.1 Noturus placidus | reverse complement strand
AATAATAAAAAAATATTTAATTTTGTCTGGGTTTTTTTTTTTTGGAATGCAAATAAATAAATCACGGCGTTTCCTTATTCAGAGAGAATTGTGATGTTCGCACAATCTGAAGTGCGAGTTTATTTATACATAAAGAAACAGAAAATCCTGTCAGTAGACTTTCAAAACACCAATTATCAGCCTGTCGTGGTATAATCGTAAGAAGATTATGGATGAACACATCACAGAGGAGGAAGAGAGACTGGGGGGAATGAGAAATGACGAACAGAACTAGTCGTAGCATTTCCTCGCCATTGCTTCTGTTCAGTCGTACTCCAAATGGCTGGCATCAGAACAGAGCCAGATGACTGGACGGGGTCCGATATGGCCATTTTGTCGCCACGAATCATGGCACACTAGGTCAAATGGAAGGAAAGAAGGTAGCGGCTGTGTTCCTAATCTACTAAAGAAGTCTGCTCGGGATGGGGAAAGGCCTGAGGACGGAACGCTGGTGGGACTCTTTCATCATGCATATGTGCCAAAATCTCATCCATATCTGACCATATGGTCCAGAGCAGGAAGTTCGATCTGCTCATCCATCTTGGCAACCAAGAAAAGAGAAGATAGAGAGAGAGCGAGAGAGGCAGACAGCTGTCTTTATGTCCAAGTGTCTTATAATAGTATAAACGTTATTTAAGATTGAAATAAACAGTCACATATACATTATATTATATTATATACATTGTATTGTATTATTAAACCTATTTATTACATATTAATTAATTATTTATGGATAAATATAACATTCTGCTAATGGAATAAGAACGATTACACTGTTTTAATACATTTAAGACTAGACTAAAAAAAATGTCTATTAAGCGAATAATATTGTAAGGTCAGGAAATATGCTTTCACTTGATATCATTTACACGGCAACGTCTGCTAATAGGAATGCTGTCTAGTGTGAAGTCCCTGAGGCATTTAAATAAGAAACTTAACTACCCTTAAACTATGAACACCTGGGGCAGATTACACACGTCATTAACTCAAACAATATCAAACCAGGAAGTGCAAAACCAACAAGGAAGAGTCACGTGTCCAGTCCTCGGCTGCGCCGCAGTGCCATCTGCTGGCGATGCGTGACAGGTTATAGAACAATAATCAATAATGTTATGGTGTGATGAATAAAGCGGAGTAAAGTTTAACCCCCAAAGGTTAACTATTTTCCATTAAAAGCATCTCCTGGTGTGTTTTATTCCTCTTACACCACGGCAAATATGTCCACCGTACAAATGCCTATGTGAGTTGTTACTATAGAAACGACAAACGAGCACGTTAATAAAAACCAAGAACTTTTTTTTTTTTTTTTTTTTTTAACAATATACAGCGCTGTGGTTTAAATCTACATAGCGCTTGTTTATGTGAATAGAGAGAATACAATAATAGCAGTTGATGGTGAGAGTAATTGGTCCGGATTATCCCTCAGCATCCTTGTGTTGTCTTCTAGCGCGACAAAACTCACAGCACCTGTTTCACTGTGATTAACATGGAATTATTCTCCACCTGTGTTGTTATAGTGTCTGCTCTTTCCTCCACCTGCACACACACACACACACACACACACACACACACACACACACACACACACACCTCCACCCCGGAGCTGCAGCTGCGCATTACAATGATGCCGCAGATTCACACGACGTCATGCTTAGCTGTCTGATTTATTCCACCGGGAAAAAAAAGGAAAGAAAGTAAGTCACGTGTCACGGCTCGCCTGTGAGTCAGCCCCCATTTGTCATTCTAATTGCGTTCCCTCCTTCTGAGCATCGATTTATTCCACCTAGAGGAAAGCAATTCAGTGCAGAAGTGACAGCGTGGCCACTGAGGACTGTGTCTGCTTAGTATTTTTAATACTTAATACGGCTTTGAATTACACTGACTTCCATAATGTTTGAAATTAAGCTGGTTAAACACCTTTGTGTGTGTGTGTGTGTGTGTGTGTGTGTGTGTGTGTGTGTGTGTGTCTAATTAAACAAGCCAGGCATTTAATACACGTATTCATTCCTTATACGGCGCACATTTTTATAATGAATTATTAATTATTCAAAGGCGAAAAAACATCTCATTTAACCCCGCGTTCATGTGCGGTCACTGCTGTCAATACGTCGGTCGATATTTCCTCTCAGTAATGCGGAAAAGGCGGTTATTTGAGCTTCGTGTATTCATTCACATCTAGTTACTTCCTAACAAACGGATTCTGATTAGTTTTGTCCTTGCAGAAACGGCTCTCGGTTGTCGATATTTTTTTTTTTTTTAAGATGATGGGCTTTAGCAGGAACTATTGGATTAGGAAGGATTTTCTCCTTCCGAGGACAATGCTTTGGGTCAGACCCAGAAAGGACATAATCCACTCTTGAGATTTCGCTTCAAGTCACCGCCAAGAGACTGTCACTTTCCTTAAATTGCACAAAGTCAGATTTGTGTGTGAGTGATGATCTGTGTTTAATCTCACAGCGTGAGCTTTTAATGACCGATACCGGACAGAAACTGGGGTTACATTTACATTTATTCATTTAGCAGACGCTTTTATCCAAAGCGACTTACAAATGAGACACACTCACACACCAATGGGAGCAGAGCTGCATGCAAGGTGCTAGCTTGCCATCGGGGGCAACTTAGGGTTCAGTGTCTTGCCCAAGGACACTTCGGCATGGGATCACCCGGGCCGGGATTCCAACCACCAACCCTACGATTAGTGGATTAGTGGACAACCCGCTCTACCCACTGAGACACAGCCGCCGCCGATTCTATATTCGATCTATATTTAAGGCGCGGAAGAGGAAAGAAAGAAGGGAACCTGGTCCCCCTAACTAATAATCTAATGGTTAAGAAATGAAAAAGAAATAATGACTCGTGTGAGAACAGGGCGTTCTTTTCTCAGCCTGTTCTTTGTCTGACGCATTAACACATTTCTTTGAAATCAGACTTTCCTCTCATGCTATTTCCTTTGAAAGATTACTTGATTATAAGCGCCTGACTTCATGGTGTATTATTAAACTCTGCGCTTTAATGCAGACATTGTTACACGTATTCGCTACTTCATAAGAGTCACACTTCCTGTAAATTCCTGAAGGACCCTTGACAAACAAGCAAATCAAAAGCTATTCTTGATTAGGTGATGTTTAACATTAAACTCGACGATTTTTAAAGGCCATTAAGCTCATTGAAAACAGCGCAGGTTCTCAGTCATGATTCATGGCCCAGAAAATTCAATTCCAGCCCACAGGATACAGCAACAGTAATTATTTTACACCGTCGCTTTCACCACGCATGGCGTTAAGTGTGCATCTGTAAGATTCGAGTGTTTGTGTCTGCTTTTCGTTTGCCACGTATAGGACAGGAAGCATGTGTTCACATCCTGCTGAGGGAGGCTGAGGTTAACTTCGAGTTGGAAAGGACCAAAGCCACCCAATCTGTCGCTTTGGCATTAACACACTTTTTTTTTTTCTTGTTTGTTTTAACACCACTAGAGGTCCAGAACAGGAAGTGCTGCTGAAGGAAAGCTGCTAACACCATGTTCTTCAGATGGATGGATGGATGGATGGAGCGATCTAACAGATCAACTGAGAAATTATTATTATTATTATATGTTTCTAATAATACATCTGAAACTTGTAGCTCCTAGTTAATAAGAGATAGAGCTATAGATTGGAGGTGTGGGCGGAGTTTGCATGTTCTCCCCGTGCGTCGGGGGTTTCCTCTGGGTACTCCGGTTTCCTCCCCCAGTCCAAACACATGCATGTTAGGCTGATGGGCGTGTCTAAAGTGTCCATAGTGTATGAATGGGTGTGAGTGTGTATGTGATTGTGCCCTGTGATGGACTGGCACTCTGTCCAGGGTGTACCCCCCGCCTTGTGCCCAATGCCTCCTGGGATAGACTCCAGGTTCCCCGTAACCCCGATAAAAGAGTAAGCGGTAGAGGATGGATGGATGTATATCCCTCCATCCTAACATCTAATCATCCGTCCATTCATCCATCCGTGTAATCACCTATCCAGCTATTCATCCATCCATATAAAGTATCCATCAATTCATCCCAATTTACAATCACCTATCCAAACATTTAATCATCCATGCATCAATCCATCCATCCTTCCATGTAAATATCTAAGCATACATCCGAACAGCAATTCATCCATCCATTATCTATTGTTCCAAACATCCATCTATTCATTTTTATCCATTCATCCATCCAATTATCTTTCCATCACCTTAAACATCTAATCATCCAATCATCAATCCATCAAAACATTCATTCATCCACCCAAACATCATCCCTCTATCTGTCCAAATATCGTCCAAGCATGAATGAACTGATAGTTGGATAAATTGAGATGGATAGATGGATAAATCCATCCCTAACTTATCCAAGTATCAAATCATTCATTAATTCAAACATCCATCCATCGTATTGTCCTCTCTCTCCTCCACCCATCTATCAATCTGTCCTCCTTTACCCATTATTGACCCATCAACCATAATCCATCCATTCATATGTCCTCACAATTGATTCTTCCATCCGTCTTTCATTTATCCTTCTACCGATCAATCCAATCTTAGACAAACAGCTTCTCAAGATTTCTTGATTTCATCAAGACGTCATAAACGTGCCTCTTAACGTGCGACGTTTGAGCATCAAACACGTGAGTGATTTTTCTAATCCTCAACTGATCAGCATCAGAGTCGGTGTAGATACTGTGAGGCTGCACCGAGTCTCCTGATAGACGGCTTTTTGTACACATCTATTGTGAGCTATTGAGCCCTTTAATTTGCCCTCATTCTTAAGCCGGAGGGACTGGAGTCTCAAAACCACCTCGCTCCACCGGCCCAGGCGTCTTAACCCTGCCTAAAACAAAAGACTTTCCCTCTGAGAACCAGAATCAATCTAATTGAAGCGAGAGGATTTATCCGGAAGCCCAGAGAGTGTTTTCAGACATCTCTCTGGCTCTGACATTAAGGTGAGTGTTTCTTCTGCTCCTCTCCCCAAAGCCCAGCACTGTGTCAGTGAACTGGAGTGTCTGCATCACAGATTGTGAGGTAACAAGCTGGAATGTCAGACTAAAGACATGAGTGTCAAATTATCCTGAGCAAAACACAGTTTGGGTGGAACTTGAGCCCTTGCAAAGGTGTACTCAAACCTTGGTTCAGTGTAGACAGATGACATTGCACATCATGGACTATTTGTATCACAGATTCTTTGATGGATTCAGTTTTTATATAAAACACTTTCCAACAGCAACCGATTCGATTATATTAACTCTGAAATCATTAAAAAATATTAAAAACATGGCAAGGTAACAAAATTATCATGTATGTATTTGTCAAAGGGTCTTGGCTCATTTAGATGTTAATTGATTTGGCTCCAATGAACAAATGAAAAAGTCTGAAGCCATGGTGAAAGAAATGTGGCATCTGTGATTGTAATTCTTAAAGAGGCGTGGCCTTTGTGTATGTCTGTCATAGTGGAGGCGTGTTCCTATTAATCCCATTGAAGGAGCTGTAGCCTCTATTCCAGTCAGTCTTAACCAGACATCGGTATATCTGTTCATCAATTATTCCAAACATTCATTCATTCATTCATCATCCACCCACCCAACCATCATGTATCTATACATCCAAAAAGCCTTCCTTTTTATCCATTCGTCCATCATTCCAAAATATAAGTTCTCTCCAAATATCCCTCACCAAGGGCGTAACCATGGTATGGACATTGGGGGGTCCAAGTGCTGACCTGCTAAAATACATCACCAAACTTTGAGTCTGGGCGAAACCAAGTGTACAACTGGAAGGGGGACACAACGATTTTCCTTAACAAATGTGAATATATTAAAAAAGAAAAGACATAAATAAATAGATGAAGAAAAGACAGATTTGTTGGCAGGGAAAATTACTGCGGAACATATAGAAAATATTTTCTCCTGTATATTGGGGGGGACAGATTGGTATTCCCTCAACATTGGGGGGGTCACGACTCCCCCAAAGAGTGCGTGGTTATGCCCATGTCCTTCATCAATCCATTCAAACCTCCATCCATCCATCCATCCATCCATCCATCCATCCATCCATCCATCCATCCATCCATCCAGACACTCATTGCTAATATTCCACTCAAGCAGTCATCTATACATCCATTGTTCCTAACATCCATCCATACATTCTTCCAAAAATCCATTCGTCTGAACATCCACTACTGTTTTTTTTCCATCCATCCATCCGTACATTTATCAATCAATACAATAATACATCAATCTAGCTCATATATCTATTCATCCACCCGTCTGTTCATGCAGTGAAAGAGGTGTGGCCTATTTGCCTATCAGTCCAAGAAGAAGGCATCTGTGGCTTCTGAGGCATAGAGCGGGTTGCCCACTAATCCACTAATCGTAGGGTTGGTGGTTGGAATCCCGGCCCGGGTGATCCCATGCCGAAGTGTCCTTGGGCAAGACACTGAACCCTAAGTTGCCCCCGATGGCAAGCTAGCACCTTGCATGCAGCTCTGCTCCCATTGGTGTGTGAGTGTGTCTCATTTGTAAGCCGCTTTGGATAAAAGCGTCTGCTAAATGAATAAAAATGGAAAGAAGTCTGGACCTAGTCAATAAATAGTTTACTGCAAATGCACACTGAGCATGATGGAGGATGTGTGGACCTCGGTCACCATATTTATGCCCCTTCTCATGCCTGATTTATAAAACCCACGAGAAATTCGAAACATTTCCAGCCAAAAGTTATATTTAATCCTCAATCAGATTGGCTTTGAAGGTGAGTAAATATCCGAGCGGTGTGTGATTAATCTGTCTTGGTAAAGGTTCACATGGCTGGCTTGATAGAAGGCAAAACCAAAGACACCATCTTCAAAGCAGCCTTCAAAGGAGCCTGCAGTAATTTATAGTTATTTCAATCATGTCCAGATCAGGCATGTTGATTTGCATGGCGTTTTATCTTCCATGTGGGTTCCTAATTACGATCTCGCCTACGGTGCTGCTTTTGTGTCATTAGACGGAGACCGTGTGATATGTCTGTAATTGTCCGATCGTCTCGCTTAGCGGTCAGCATCCCGGGACAACATGCTGATTAAATAACACGCTGTTTAAGGAGGCCTGAGATCTATTTCTGACCGTGCATCCGATGCACTTTCACAGCTGTAACCTACTTTTTTTTTTACCGGGTCTGATTATACAGCAATAGTGAAGATGACAAAATAACACATATGGAATTGTGCCGTGTGCAAAACCTGTGAACGAAGATTCATTTCAGAGTCCTAACTCTACACTTAATGGAGATTTGCAGATGTGCTGCCACTTCTCAGACGTTTGTGGAGCCAAATAAGTTTATTGTCGGCGTACATTGACTGTCGAAGTTGCATAAACTCTGTAATGTGGAACGTAGAAAAGTTCCAAGTTGGAAAATCCACAAACGTTCCTAGATGTCAGGAACAAAGCACTAGGGCTTGATGAGCTACTCAAGCTCCACATCACTGCTGTCCAATCTCGTATGCTGTTTACTGTCAGGTTTAAAAACGATTTTTGGGAAAGATTAGCGATTTATAAAGTTCTCTGAGCTCAGTCAAGTACCGCCGCATAAAACCTCGAGAGGGAATCCGAACAATCCGCACGTACGATTCCATTTCCTGGTGCTCGTGAAATGAACATAGCGGCTGCTTTGACTGAAACCTGCAGTTTAAAGATTCACCGCGCCAATCGTCAAACGTCAGAGCGTGAAATCTCAGTTGGAGTGGAAAGAATCGGATTAGTCCCAGTTCTGTCATGGAAAAAGGGTAAAGCGATGGAAACTCTGAAGATTATTTGAGGTTTATTTTCCAAAAGGTGAAGCCTGCTTATTGCTGTGGAAAGAAGGAGGGCATATGAAGGACATGCAAAGCTGTTGGTGGGACAGATGAAAGCAGGATAGGATGAAAAATAGCCTTGAAAGTTTTGAAACACGGACTGATAAAAGCAAAGACGGGACAATCGATGGGGCAGCACTCTTCCTCTCAGCCCTATTGTGCTCCTGTTATATATAGAATACGCTATTGTCGCTACGTCGAAGCTGAGTTATTGCGAGCTATTGTACGACTGAGACGAGACATTTTATTTGGCAGCAGAACACGAGTATTTATGAGGCCAAGCGAAACGTCTTTGGAACTCTTTTGTTTTCCTTAGGAGTTTTAAGGGTCCAAGCGCTACGGCTGCTGTAGCCCTATTGTTTTTGCTAGGATTTTTTTAGGGCTCCAAGGACTGATATTCTTACACCCTTAAGTCTTTGTGATTTGGATTCTTCTTCTTTAGAGGAAACCTCTCTTATTTTACATCATGTAGAGCAAAACTATAGGTCATAGTAGAGCTTCTTGAGATGAGCCAGATTGACTTAAATCGTTACAGCAATTTCTCGGCGTTGAAAACAACATGCATTTACATTTATTCATTTAGCAGACACTTTTATCCAAAGCGACTTACAAATGAGACACACTCACACACCAATGGTAGCAGAGCTGCATGCAAGGTGCTAGCTTGCCATCGGGGGCAACTTAGGGTTCAGTGTCTTGCCCAAGGACACTTCGGCATGGGATCACCCGGGCCGGGATTCCAACCACCAACCCTACGATTAGTGGATTAGTGGACACCCCGCTCTACCGACTGAGCCACAGCCGCCCTATGCCTCATAGGAAGCTAGCAGGCCCTGTCTTGTTGGGACACGAGCGATATCTATCTGAAGTACAGAGAGCCATTTTTGAATGCAGAAGAACTCTCGGGGAAACCGTTCTCGCGTACGCCACGATTGGCTGCGAGTCACTTTATTCTATATAATCATTTCTCTTTAGGGAGGCTGCTGTGAGTTCACACTGTGAGACACGGCTCGCTCGTGACATTACGCCGACTGGATTATTATTCTTTTTTTAATTAGAAGGTGATGTTTCGGGGTCTCGGAATGCCACTATGGGGCAATAATGAATTCAGCCGCTGTTAATCAGAATCCATGAGGAAAATTACGGTTAGCCTGAATGTCTGCCAGGTTTGCAAATTTTAATTAGCAAAGTCATAAATCTTAAGCTGGCTCATGTACGTTGTGTGTGTGTGTGTGTGTGTGTGTGTGTGTGTGTGTGTGTGTGTGTGTGTGTGTGTGTGAAGGTAATACAGCACACAGAAATCACCCAAGCTTGGTGGATTCATCAGTGGTGTGAGAGAGTGTGTGTCTTCTATGCGTAATCGCTTGTAATTAAAGTGGGCCACATAAATACGCAAAGACGAGACGATGGAGTACGGCATCGTCACGTTATCCCGTAGTGATACAATGACATCACGAGAAAACCTTAGTTACGACGCATCCTTGAAACACGACGGAAGATTATTCATATCGCAGCGCAGCTGAATTCTGGATTCTGATTGGTTGCTTCATTCAGGTTTATAGTGTATTCATTTGCATCAGTAACGACACGTAACCATAAACGGATTAACCGTAATGGGATACGAGGTGTCAGGTGTTTGTAAACTGCTGTGGTGTGAAAGGAAGAAGAACATGCTCTGGGACGTGCCGATATGGGAAAAGAACCTGCTTTCGATGGTAACTGTGAGTCCACGTCATCACAACATCCTGCTGTTGATTACTGTATTACATTCTGTCGTGCTGTATTACATCATACCGCTTCAGTCCATCTCTTTATTTATTATTAAAGTCCTCATCTTTAATACAGTATGCTCACAGCAAAGGCGGCACAGGACACGCTTCCCTAACACTTTCAGAGGAAATGCAATTTTTGTGCAATTTCATGTACTGTTTTTATTCAATTTTTATTTTTTTATTTTATATATACACTCCTGCTTAACGATAGCGGAAAGCAACCTCGCAACATCTGTGTGTGTGTGTGTGTGTGTGTGTGTGTGTGTGTGTGTGTGTCACCGTTTGTCACTCTTTTAATTTTAACAAAGTGCAGTGATGGCTGTGTGACATTCCGTCAAACACAAGCGGTGAGCCGAGGGCAAAGCAGGGTGTGTGTGAGTGTGTGTGTGTGTGTGTGTGTGTGTGTGTGTGTGTGTGTGTGTGTGTGTGTGCTACAGCATGCAGTCATCCAGTCTTTCGCTCCTAAATAGGCCAAAGAGCAATACATCATACTGAGTGAGGGCTCGTAATCGGGCAGGAGGGTAGATCTTTGGTGATTGTTGTTTTAGAAGCAAGGTTATATCTGTGTTTGCATATCGTAGCCCATTCAATTCTGAATGTATCGCATGATACCGTACGTTTCAGTTTACACCAGACGGTACAGAGATGGGCCACGTGTAAAAGTACCAGACCCATAGACGCATGAGACTCCACATGCAGAGCATAACGATTATCAGACACATGGATAATCCGCACATGGAACGGTGAGGAGATAAAACACAAACAAGGCAACAAAATGTACAGTAGGATTTATTAGCAAGGCTTCGCAACGGCTACAAGAACAGCATGTGAAACAGGACGCAAACCCGGCGTAAAACAGACGAGTTTGACTTCTGGTGACCGTGACTTCCGATTGTGTGAAGGACTCCTGTCCCAAGATGCTCCAGATGGCAAGTTAGCGCCTTGCATGGCAGCTCTGCTACCATTAGTGTGTGTCAGTGAATGAGGATCAGTGTAAAGCACTTTGTAGAAAAGCTAAGGTTAAAAAAGCACTATATAAGTGCAGACTAAAGATTTACCATCTTTCTGTGGCTGACCTGACAGCGATTAGGTTACGATATTGATTAGGTTATAGCCCTTTAGAGCTAACACTGTAGGTTAGGAGCATACTATAATACCATCCATCCATCCATCCATCCATCCTCTACCGCTTACTCCTTTATCAGGGTCACGGGGAACCTGGAGT
>JAFFST010055124.1:14677-25936 GCA_022414735.1 Noturus placidus | reverse complement strand
ATTATTATTATTATTATTATTATTATTATTATTATTATTATTATTATTATTATTATTATTATTATATGATCTTTTCTGCTCTCTGGACCTGCCTGATCCATCCTGATGCCCTACCTCTGGATGGAGTTCTCATCAACCGGAGGCTACATTCTGCCACTGAGGATGACCCCAAACAGTGCAGCCTGGAGATTGCTGAGGACGGTACCGCTTGAAGAACCATGCAAATGGTTTTGGACTTCATGGACGTTCTCGCTGTGGTTGCTGGGACTACGGTCGCAGCGATGTCCTTGGGACTGCAGTTACCACATGGAGTTTTACACTCAGGTCTCCTTTAGTAAACAGTGGACTAGTTCAACACACAGACTTCATATTAAAACCTTTCCTTTACGTTCACACTATGCATCGTTACTCAGATGAGGACGAGTTCCCTTCTGAGTCCGGTTCCTCTCAAGGTTTCTTCATCAGATCATCTCAGGGAGTTTTTCCTCACCACCGTCACCACCGTCTCACTCAATAGGGATCAATTTAGTCACTTAAAATCTCTATCCTGTGTTTATATGTTTCCCTAAAGCTGACCTCAACCCCACTGAACACCTTTGGGATGAACTGGAACTCGTGTCTCCTCACCATCACATCATCAACGCCTGACCTCAACATCACTAATGCTCGTGTAGCTGAATGAACACAAATCCCCACAGCCACACCCCAAAATCTAGTGGAAAATGTTACGATGTATATATTAATATACACTGTGAGTGGTAGCGAGCTTCATTACGGCGCGTGAGGAGGAAGAAGTCGAGGTGTTGCTGAGAGTAAACATGAGGACTGTCTCATTTACTCATTTGTTTATGCAGGAATAAAGTAATGTGATTTTCCAGCGCAACTCGATTTCAGCACTCAGTGTAATTAAAAACGGTTCATTTAACGAGCCTGAGCCTGTTGTCTCAGAACCGCACGTCTCATAACCCGACCTCGGTCTGTATTTAACACCTGACAAACGAACAGATAAATAAATAATCCAATAATAAAACGTCCAGTTACCTAGGTTACTTTCGAGTAGACTTTTAAAACGATCTCTGTGACTGAAAAGCGGCTCAGAGTTTTTGCTGTTAATGCTGACATGAGCATGTCGTGAAAAGGCCAGGTGTCATCTCCTGTCATACAGCGGATAGAACAGCGTCACGTTAGCATTAGCACTCGTTGCTCTGACAGCTGAGATTAGGTGTGATGCTAAGACAGCTAGCATAGTGTCACGTGTGTTTCAGGCTAATTCTTCCTGGTTGCTTTTTTAGCACACACCTTTTTTATTTATTTATTTTTTTAGACAGCTCCTTCATGACAACTGTCACGAACATCTCAGCAGATTCCTCACGGCGGTTTCGTCCTGCCAGTTTAAAGAGTCGCTTTATCATTACCCAGACAGAGGAAACATTTCCTCAAACATTAGAATATGTATTCTGATTTGATTATAGTGGCATCAGGAACTATTTTTAGTTTTATACATATCCATCCTCTCTTGTCTCTCCTCTTCTTCATCATGTCCTCTCTTTCCTGTCTTCTCCTCTGGAAGGTTATGTATATCAATGTGTAAGACTTGATAAATAATTTAAAAAGTGCTTAAAAGTTGACATCGGGTGTGTGGTAACATAACTGTCATTAATGACATTAATGAATGAATAAATGACTCGGTTTTATTTCATTTTATTAATAGCCAAAGTTTTCCTGGATGTCGCACGTTCTGGAATGACATCACAGGGCTGGAATTTCGATTATTTCAATGTTACATTTGACATTTCCACTTTTTCATCCATCACTCCATCCAGCCATCCATCCGTCTTCTACCGCTTACTCCTTTTCAGGGTCACGGGGAACCTGGAGCCTATCCCAGGGAGCATCGGGCACAAGGCGGGGTTACACCCTGGACAGAGTGCCAGTCCATCACAGGGCACAATCACATACACACTCACACACTACGGACACTTTAGACACGCCAATCAGTCTAACATGCATGTCTTTAGACTGGGGGAGGAAACCGGAGTACCCGGAGGAAACCCCCGACACACGGGGAGAACATGCAAACTCCACACCCACACGGCCCTGCAGGGACTCGAACCCCGGACCCTGGAGGTGTGACGTGGACGTGCTAACCACTTTTTCATTTATTTATTTATTTATATTAATTAACTTAATCACTTTGAAACCGGCGAAATCATCATAAACTGCGATTTCAGCTGAATTTGTAGTGAAACCACTTCCGCATTCGTCGCGTCGAACTATTTCAATCGCTTTTGTTTGATTTGTTCGTTGCAAACCGACACACCTGTTCGTTGCAGCTGTACGTGGGTGAGATTTACCGTGTCGTAAGACTGACCTAACGTGCGTACATGTATCATGATGGATGGATTGTCATGACGGTCGTATCGGAGCCTCATGCTAACGTTACAAGGCAATGTTCAAAGAAATTAGGGAACAATTAATAAAAAGGAAACCTAAACCTTGTCATAATCTGCCATAATCCGGTCGTAAACATATCGACACTTTCATTTTGACTTATCGGACACAACGCTCGGTAAAAAGCGTTACTCTAGTCAGCTTCTGATGTATGCTATGACAAATGCATGTCATAAGACCGACATAACAGTGTCATTAATGTGTCATGGTAAATGACTTATCCTTTGTTTCATAGCTGTCGTTGTACTGTAGCTGCGGTCACAGGTCATGTTATGACGGCTTACGCCATATTTTACGTACGTTAAGTTAGGTCACATGCTAATTTTGGTTTTATGTATCAAGATTCACATATGTACTGACGTTGTGTTGCTCCATGAGACTGGAAGTTTATGTTGCTTGAGTACAGAGTAATATTACAACAACAAAGAAGAAATCCTGCTATGAAATATGTCATAAGGCTGACATAACCAGCTTATAAACATGTCATGCAAATTTTCTCATGCAGTCTGGGCATATGACTCGGACTGTCATGTCCAGTCATATAGCAGGCTCATTTCACCATTACTACTAAGTGTACAGATAATTACCTTTGTAACGGTAAAACAGTTTTTAAATGCAGTGTCATAAGACTGACATAAGTCTCTCATAAGCGCCAATTGTCTGATTCTGTCTTGCCATAAAAGATTATCTCTAGTAGTATAGAAGGCTTATTTAACTATTACTAGTAAAGGTAATTAGCACCCTAAATAGGGCTAAAACTTGTATTCAAGCCCGTGTTATAAGACTGTTATAGCCATGTCATAGACATCAATAGTTCTATTTGGGTTTATAATTCATAAGACATGATAAAAAGCACTAACGAGCTACGTACATTAGGAAGGCTATATGCTATCTTATGACTTGTTATGATTCCAACAACTGTATTTTGGTAAGACTTGAACATAGCATCATAAGCCTGACATAACCACATCATAAAAGTGTCACGGTAAAAGGCTTGTCATTGCCGGTTGTATATATCCATCCATCCATCCATCTTCAACCGCTTACTCCTTTTCAGGGTCACGGGGGAACCTGGAGCCTATCCCAGGAGGCATTGGGCACAAGGCGGGGAACACCCTGGACAGAGTGCCACCGGTTGTATGTTTTGTATGTCTCTAATGAATTATGCTAGGATGTGATACGCATCAGGAAGTAAAAGCGTCATCGTTCATCCTTTATAACCCGCTGGTCTTACGATCACACACCATTCACGCTCATGACTCTCGGTGCGAGACGGACAGCCGTGCCATTCTGTCCTTATAATTACGTCAAGGTCGAGAACCGGCGACTTAATAATGCCAGCACTGTCACTCAGCACGCCACGCCGTCTCGCTGATCTGTTTTGTTGAAGCTTAACAAAATGTTAAGCACGAACTCGGCCAACCTTAAATAAATATAAATCGGTGAATTTGCATTAATTTGGAGGGTTCGACGTGCTCAATCGAGTGTTTATGGAACATTTAATTGAACTCGTACCAACAAGTCAATATAGTGAATTCTAATAAATTTAGGAAATATAATAAAACAGCTGGAATTGTAATGATCATTATACACTTTATCCATCCATCTTCAACCGCTTACTCCTTTTCAGGGTCACGGGGAACCTGGAGTCTATCCCAGGGAGCATCGGGCACAAGGTCACCTCTGAACCCTGGAGGTGTGAGGCGAGCGCGCTAACCACTAAGCCACCGTGCGCGCTAACCACTAAGCCACCGTGCGCGCTAACCACTAAGCCACCGTGCGCCCCCTATACACTTTATTTATTAATTTATTTATTAATGTTCAATGAATTACTTAGCAATTCTAAACATGGATTGTAAACGAAACGGTTATCGCGTGAAGTGTCCTGACCCAACGGTTTTAAATCTCTCGCAGGCGTCAGTTCTGCCAGTCCATCAGTGTCGGGACGGAGCGAGTGTTAATTATCCAGCGTTTGTGCTGAACAGCGGGTGAAATGGCTCGGCATGAAAAATGCCCCCGGCTCCAAGGGCTCTGCCGGTACACCAGGTACTATCAGCGACAAACATTCACACTTAATCCTGAGCGGACGTGTTTGTCTTGTGCACGGGGCGTGAAGGCAATCAGGAGCGTCCTCCTCCTGCTGCATCGCACTCATTTATCCGGGGTGTGATGTGAGTGTGAGTGTGTTTGACTAAATCTCAGGGGTACTTGGTTGAAATGGGTAAGTATGTCGATCGTAATTTACCTCATGGTAATCATTTGGAGAGTTCCTACTGGGAAGAACATTTCTTAAGTGAATGTTTTAGGGTTGGGACACGCTAATGAAGGACACCGCTTTAAGAGTTTTCGTCCTTGCGTTTATTTGACTTAAGGTTCTAGAAGCTTCGTCTGTGATGGTTGATTAAGCCAGGGGTTCCCAAACTAAACCAAAATGCCCACCAAATGGCATTAACATGTGACCGAGGCCGCCATTTTGCAAGATGTCTTTAAAACACATTAAAAATACAGACTTCTGAAAATATCCTCCTTTTTTATTAATAATTACATCTTACATATTTACATTACATTACATTAGGAATTGATCGTGTGTGTGTGTGTGTGTTTGTGTGTGTGTTTGTGTGTGTGTGTGTGTGTGTGTGTGTGTGTCTGAGACTGAATTTATTTTTCACACCAAATTGTTGTGGCCCCTCTGGCGCCCCCTGGCGGCCCCAGCTTTCAAAACCACTGGATTAAGGTATGATCGCGATTTATACCAGTAACAATGACGATGCTGAGGTTAAAGGTTTGACCTCTTTTACATTTAAATTTGCGTGCTACTTAGTCCAAGCCTTTGTATTTTTGGGTCAAAGTCTTTAAATCATGACATGATCCTGGTTCAAAGCTTGAAGCGAGTACAGGAACAAAGATCATGAACAAACAAGAAGCCATATTAGAATGATTTTGTGTGGGCAGTGTTTTGTTTCCAGGATCCTGTCTTTCTTATCGCTTATCGTTTACGCTCCTGTCGTGTACGCTGCTACGGCTGATTATGATTTTAAAATTCAAACCAACCTGTAAACAACAACACACCTGCTTTATCAATCTTCCCAATTACACACACACTGATATAAACCCCTAAACTCCTTACGCGTGTGTTATGCAGATGTCTCAGCCTGGCTTCCTTCAGCCTCCAGTACTACATTAACGTGATTGGTTTTTCGTAGAAACGGATAAATCTGGACCCGGTTCAATCAGGGGCGGCTGAAGGTGCATCTGTCGATGCAGATGTTCGCAGACAATGGTCTCGTAAACAATCACAAAAAAGCTTCGCGACAGATGCCATGACCCGTAGATAAATCTGTACAAATCCACACTGGATTTCAATCCATCTTCATATGTATATTTATATAAATAAATACAAAAGCAGAATGCAGTAATCCCTTATTTGTGACCGTCTGCTTTATGATGTCGCTCCAGCTCATGGGGAGGAAAAAAAAAAAAATAATCAAAAATCTTTGCACTATTGAAAATCATTCAATTATTTGGACAGGAAGCCAGACAATAATAAATAAATAAATAAATAAAAAAGCATGTCAATTATTGTATTTTAAATGGATTGGCCTTTATCGCGTCATCTCTGTAAACACGGTCAGTGCCTCAGGGATTTTTTTTCCTTCTTCTTCTTCTTCTTCTTCTTCTTCTTCTTCTTCTTCTTCTCCATTTTCCAATTTGAGTTTTGCGATTAAGTATTACAGTCGCGAACCGATATTTAAAAGCCATCTTAATTAAAAAGCGTGCGAAATAGATTCACCAAAATGAGCACCATTAATCAAAGAAGTCTATTTTGCAAAGACTCACTGGTTTTATAATGAAGCACGTGGGATGGGTGAGGAACGATTGCTAGCATGTTGCGCTAGCTGCGTGTTACTAGCCTTCAACATGACGGCAGTCTTGATGTCTAGAAAAGGCATTTTGGAATCGAGTCGTTCGATGTGTTTAATCACATTTAAGAACTAGAACTAGTGTGTGTGTGTGTGTGTGTGTGTGTGTGTGTGTGTGTGGGTGTGTGTGTGTGTGTGTTAACTAGTTAAATGAGGATTAAAACACTCCATTTTGTGCTGTTATAGGTAAATAAACAGCATGAATTCCATAAAACTGTTGGGAAACACCGAACGATTCAATTCTGTAAGCACAATCGTTGCCGCCGGACATCCCGTTGCTTTTAAACGGTTTTTTTTTTCCTCTCCGAATTTTTATTTTGTAATTAAAGATTGCACTCATAAAAAAATAAAGATATTTCCAAACCATCTTAATTAAAAAGCATGCAAAATAGATTAGGCGAAAACGAGCGCCATTAATCAACAAGTCTATTTCGCAAAGACTCATTGGTTTTATAATTAAGCCTGACTGAAAAGCTATCCCGGAGATCTGAGTGTGGAATCAATGATCTGTAAATGAGAAACGAACCGCATTTAGATCGCGGACAGGAAAAAACGGACGGCACGGCGGGAAACACGATCCCTTTGTCCTGTTCAAACTTTCGAGAAAAGAGCGTAAACAATGGCGGTCTTTCGACGTGCGCTGGAGCGCCCGTGAAAGAAAGTGTTGACAGGGTGAAAAAGAATGAGCGAGGAGACGAGTTCGGAGGAAGAAGGACGAGGCGGTGGAGGAGGAAGGAGGAGTGTCATGGCATATCTGCTAAATGGAAGAGTGATGGGGCGATTGTGCGACTATGAAGGGGAGTCGTTAATTAACCCGGCTAATCTGTTGTGAAAGTAAGCAGTTTGTGTATCAGGCAGCGTGCCTACAGTTCACTTCACTTTACGCTTTTCAAACATCGCAGGATGGTCTATAAACCGAGAAGCAGAATGACTTTGACCCCAGTGTTACTGTAACAGCATGCTGTACCATACAGATTCCATCTAGAACCCTGTAGCAGAGGAGAATCTTTATTTAGTTTTTATTTGTTTTGGAAGGTAAGAACCTTTTAACTGTCCAATGAATCCCTTTGTTAAACCGTATGGTTTTTGATTATAGGAACTTGAAAAGGAAAACATTGAAAAGAAATAAATTAAGTACAGCTCTATAGTTCTGGACGTCTGTGGCTCAGTGGGTAGAGCGGGTTGTCCACTAATCCACTAATCGTGGGGTTGGTGGTTGGAATCCCGGCCCGGGTGATCCCATGCCGTAGTATCCTTGGGCAAGACACTGAACCCTAAGTTGCCCCCGATGGCAAGCTAGCACCTTGCATGCAGCTCTGCTACCATTGGTGTGTGAGTGTGTCTCATTTGTAAGTCGCTTTGGATAAAAGCGTCTGCTAAATGAATAAATGTAATAAATATATAAAGCCATATGTGAGTATTCTGGGAAGGGCCAATGGGGGAATTTCACCAGGACACCGGGGTTATACCCCCACTCTTTTACGATAAGTATCCTGGGATTTTTAACGACGTCGGAGATTCAGGACCTGGTTTTACCGTCTTAGCTGAAAGACGGTGCTGTTTTTACAGTATAGTGTCCCGTTCATTATACTAAGGCATTAGTCATCACATAGACCACAGGGTGAGCACCCCCTGCTGGCCTTACTAATACCACTCACAGCAGCAACCTTAGTTTTCCCCAGGTGGTCTCCCATCCAGGTACACCTCAGGCACATCTTTGTTTGTTTGGAAAGATTACAGACTACATATGTCTATACAAAACCAGCCAGGTTAATATACAGTGCCTTGCGAAAGTATTCGGCCCCCTTGAACTGTTCGACCTTTTGCCACATTTCAGGCCTCAAACATAAAGATATAAAACTCAAGGGGGGCGAATACTTTCGCAAGGCACTGTATATTATATATTAACATGAATTAAATTAGATCTGATTAAACAGGTGTGTACAGATTGCATTATATTTTGTGGGATAAGCGGTTTTGCAGACACGCCCATCTCTGTGATCAAACGTATCCTCGAGGAACAGTTCATATGTGGAAATCTTCTCCTGTTCTCAAAGTATTTAAAAAAAAAATGCTACACTTAAAAAGATATGAAATAATGTAGTCTAATCTGCAAGGTTAATGAGAACTAGACAATGCATCGACAAGCCAACACGATTTGCTTTAGTAACTTTAACGTTCAATAACATGACCGTCCAATACAGGGACCAATACGGCATCCGTGTGGCTTCGCCGTTTCCACGACGATCACACAACAGGAGCGTTGTCTGTCTGCTTGTATGTTCGTCTGATTTAGCGACACCTCCACGGTAAATAGAGATTAACAGAGGAGTATTTGTAAGACAGCTCAAGGAGCAGCAGGAGATAAGTCTATTCAGAAGACGTCAGCTTTGGACACGTTGAAAAGCCGTAAAACTGGACCGTAATCGGCTTTCGGTGTCGTGTGGCGGATTATGCAGTCCGAGTCATTAAAACGCAATGGCAGTCCCGACGCTCGGTAAATTCTCATGGAAATAAATAAAGGACGTCACGATGACGTTTTAAAACGACGCCGTACGTTCCTGGGTGGTCCCGTGGCCCGGCGTGTCTCTCCCTGGAGCTCTCAGAAACTCTGGTGCGTGCTACAACATGTCTGGCTTAGATGAATGATTTCTCATAGGATGTTATTAAAGTGTGATGTCACTGCAGGTCATCATTAGCGTGACTCGTTTAGTGTCGCTCGGAAAGCAGCCGCGAGTGAGACGTACGGTATAGGGGGCTAATCGCAATCATGGTATTTAAATGTATATGGAAAGAAAACACTGTCACGCTCTTATCGGGGAATAATCAATGATGGAGTGGTGTGATGAAGCGGAGTTGCGGTGACCAGCCTGGCGTAGATTATTTTCCAATAACGGCACGCCCAGACGCCTTTTATTCTTCTTATACTAACAATTTGGAGTGGATAAAAATAAAAAAAAAAACCTCCATAGTTGATTATTTTCCTTCAGCCGCATGTTCCCGAGAGTCTTATTTGTCCTAATCTGCTGAAGTTCACCTCAAAACGTACATCCTTCATTTCTAATCGTCTGTCATAGTTGTGATTTAAAATGTACATTACATCCTTTCTGAAGGTCCTGAAATGTTTGAACTCGAAAAGTTCATCTAATGTTTTGACAAGGCTATGACAGGATGGTACGATACGTCTCTGAGATCCAGAACCCGTCTGCTCGCCTGTCTCGGTGACTCGGTTCCTTCAGGAATCCAGACAGCTGGAGGACAGAAGGTTCTACTCGCCAGAAAAGAAAAAAAGAAAACAACACACACCCACGCACATGTCACGACGCTGGAGTATTTGTCAATTGCAGCTGTGCTTTCAAAACTAGAAACCCTGCCAAACCTCCTGATAAACCGCTCAGATCAGAGTCTCCCTTCGGATTCCGAGATACTCCAAGACATGGACGCTGTCTGAGTCTGAGATCGGAGAGTTCTCTTTCTATAAAACTTGAAATGTCAGACTGTTGTAATGGCTGAATTCTTGTTGCCAAGCATTGATTTTTGACCCTTCTTTGAAGAATGTAGAATTATTATGATTTAATTCATAACGTGGGGGTGAAAATGCTCGCTCTATCAGTCTAATTGTATTTTAAATGCTAGCTTGCTAGCTAAGTGTGCTTTCCTCATGCAGTGAATGAACATGAAATTATTCAGGTCAAGTGTGTAAATGGTGTAAAGACTAAATATTCGTGTCACGCCATTTGGCGCTGCCACTGTTCGGCCCTTGAGCACGGCTCTTAACCCTCTGTGCTCCAGGGGGCGCTGTATCGTAGCTGACACTGCGTTCTGACCCCAACGTCCTCCCACGCTGGGGTATCCGAAAAGAAGAATTTCACTCTGCTCTAATATATACGTGACTCATTATCATTACCTGACGCTCTTGACCTGCATCCACAGCTTGTTATGCATTGTGCTTGCCCCTGCCACATGATTGGCTGATTTAGATAATCACACAAACTATTTATTTATTTATTTATTTATTTATTTGCCCAAACATTAAAGCGCAGCATTCATTTTATTTCTTAAACGATCGGATGCCGGAGGAAATATTTCAGATCATCTGTTGTTATATTGCCGAGAGTCATTTTGCCATATGGCACAGCTCTGTGGCGTAGCGACACCTCCGCCCGAGACACAACGCCGTTAGAGAGCTGCGAACACGACGCAGATGATCGCTGGTCAAAGTTCACCAGAATTACAACAGATGAGTCACTCATTACAGTTAACAACATTTTATTAACCACACACATACACAAGTCCGTTCTTCATCTAAGCAAATATTTTCTCATAAGCACTTCAGAAACAAGAATTAAACATTCTCTATGAACGTACAACGGATTCTATATCCAGTATAATGACGTTCATAACGTGTAATTGTGTCCTTATGAAATTATACGCAATTATTCATAGCAAGGCATGCCGATATTCTCTTAAGAGTGCACCTTGTGTAGTTTTTTTTGACACGTTATACATTTACATTACATTTATTCATTTAGCAGACGCTTTTATCCAAAGCGACTTACAAATGAGACACACTCACACACCAATGGTAGCAGAGCTGCATGCAAGGTGCTAGCTTGCCATCGGGGGCAACTTAGGGTTCAGTGTCTTGCCCAAGGACACTTCGGCATGGGATCACCCGGGCCGGGATTCCAACCACCAACCCCATGATTAGCGGATTAGCGGACAACCCGCTCTACCGACTGAGCCACAGCCACCCTTTATAATGTAAAACCAGAATGCATTCATGTACATTAAGAGCTCACAGACAATTTAATGTTATAATTGTGTTATAATTAATTGTGTTTTTAATGTCAATAATCTGCACTCGTGTATATAAAGCCTACTGTGT
>JAFFST010055124.1:4051-14594 GCA_022414735.1 Noturus placidus | reverse complement strand
AACCAAGCAGAAGCCACACCTGAATCTACTGAAAGCCAAGATCAACTGATTAAACAGGTGGATTCAGGTGGGGCTCCTGTTTGGTTGGAATGAAAACCTGCACCCACACCGACCCTTTCCAGATAAGATTGGAGACCCCTGATGTACACAGTAGGCTTTATATACACGAGTGCAGATTATTGACATTAAAAACACAATTAATTATAACACAATTATAACATTAAATTGTCTGTGAGCTCTTAAGCAAAATAAAGTAAAACCTTTCAGTTAGGGCGGCTGTGGCTCAGTCGGTAGAGCGGGTTGTCCACTAATCCACTAATCGTAGGGTTGGTGGTTTGAATCCCGGCCCGGGTGATCCCATGCCGAAGTGTCCTTGGGCAAGACACTGAACCCTAAGTTGCCCCCGATGGCAAGCTAGCACCTTGCATGCAGCTCTGCTACCATTGGTGTGTGAGTGTGTCTCATTTGTACGTCGCTTTGGATAAAAGCGTCTGCTAAATGAATAAATGTAAATGTAACACTTTCTATGAAGGCCATATGAATAACGTTTTTTTTTTTTTTTATCCGTTCATAACATGTAATAATGTCTTCACGAATTGTTCGATTGGATTGTTATAGCAACTTTTCATGAGAATGCATTAGTTTGTAGCATTTTATATCCGATTTATAAATTCTTCAAATAATGCGCTTTGAGTAGTGCTTATAACACATTCTTTGACCGTTATACAGCATCTAGGGGCTTGATGATGTCATGTATATAATATAAAGACTACTTATTCTGTTAATAATTTGCCCATGTGTTATAACCACTGCTGTTAACTGTAATTAAAACTATATATAAATGGTAAATGGCGCACTTATATAGCGCTTTTATCCAAAGCGCTTTACACTGTGTCTCATTCACCCATTCACACACACACACACACACACACACACCAATGGTAGCAGAGCTGCATGCAAGGTGCTCGCTTGCCATCGGGGGCAACTTAGGGTTCAGTGTCTTGCCCAAGGACACTTCGGCATGGGATCACCCGGGCCGGGATTCGAACCACCAACCCTACGATTAGTGGATGACCCGCTCTTCCGACTGAGCCACAGCCGCCATATATAACGCGTTCATAAGTCACGCAAATGGCCGTCATAGAACGTGACACCCAATCAAGTGTAATTCATTTCTTAAAGAAACAACAACAAGAAAAACCTACGCAACGTTTTGACTGGTTTTCCTTCGCAGTACTGTTACAAAGCGCTGACACTGGAGACTCCTTCCGTAGATGTTAAATAAATAAATATATCACTGAACGCGTGGAGCGTGGAGCTGTTACTATGGAAACGATAAAAGTATTTAAAAAATAAATAAATAAGGCACGCTGATATTAAACCGTGATCGGCAGCCGCGCTGCAACGAATCAACACTTCCGGACAGATCAGATTTCAAAGTGGGATACAACTAGATCGGAATTTTTGAGGCGATTAAAGGCGACAGGTGAAAAGTGACCTCATGAGGTTTTTTTTTTTTTTTTTACACTGTAGTAAAAGTAACAGATTTAATAATGAGAAGCTTATTTTTTTAAATAATGAACCAGATGGCGCCGTTTAAAAAGCACCACTCTGTAAAGCGTTGCGATTTCTCCACTGAGCACGCTTTCCCATGGCTCGGACTTTAGCACGTTATTTTTGCAGGCTACTTATTAAAAAAAAAAAAAAAAACACAATGTGGTTTTTAATTTTTCTTTTAATATTTCTTTTTTTTTCTCCCTCTGATTTTAATTCCATTCAATCGCATTCATATGTTAATGCGCTGACTGCTGCTGAAATCAGAACCCGTGCCAATTACAGATCAAATCTCGCGTCGCTTCCATCCAGTTCGCTCCGTGGGGCATAAATTAAAACAAACTTCTCAGCGTGCGATTATTTTATCTGTGATTAGATTCATTGCTGCAGCCCGAGTGAATAAATAACTGGGTTTCAAAGTTGTGTACTGACAGCCGCTTTCGCCGGCTTGCTGAGATAATAGCACGCTTGCTGTGTGTTGTGTGTTGTGTATGCACGCTCTTAAAACACGTATACATCAATAAATATCACCATCACCATGACTGTCGCCATCGCAGATTAGCGGCGCAAAATACGTATTCTATATCTCTGTACAAAATCTGCTTTATTTTCGCCATTCAGGGGTCAAGGAGGGGCGGAGCTGGAATTTAAAATCTCATATCTCTCAAACTGTAATCGTAAGTGCACAGGCATCATCAGACTGTAGAGACTCGTCCGTGTGTGAACATTTCTAAAGTCGTGATTCACAATTTTGCACATTTTTAAAGTTTTTTTAAATAAAAGGGCAGCTGTGGCTCAGTCAGTAGAGCGGGTTGTCCACTAATCCACTAATCGTAGGGTTGGTGGTTGGAATCCCGGCCCGGGTGATCCCATGTCGAAGTGTCCTTGGGCAAGACACTGAACCCTAAGTTGCCCCCGATGGCAAGCTAGCACCTTGCATGCAGCTCTGCTACCATTGGTGTGTGAGTGTGTCTCATTTGTAAGTCGCTTTGGATAAAAGCGTCTGCTAAATGAATAAATGTAAATGTAAATTCCATCGCATTACTTTCGATTCATGATTGAAGAGGATGTTGCACTGATTATTGTGCACTCTTACTGTGCCTAGTGGTCAGAAACGGGAACTACAATGATCGCTAATAGAGGGCAAATGGGGCAGGAATCACGCTACCCCATGCTCGTTCTGTGGAAATGTTGTTTGAGTAGGGGTGGGGCATCTGACAGGAAGGGTTAACAACAGGGTTGCCAAGGTAAAGTTTATTTTTAACACCACAATTGGCTAAATACTCACCAAGATCTTGTTTTACAGCAAATAATCCGAATTAGATCTAATTAGTTATCATATAAAGGTAGGCAGACAATTCCAACATCGTTGGGGAAGAGGCGTGGGTCAGGCGAGGCACAAACAGGATAAACATGGCTAAGGCAAAAACTCGAAAACTAAGAAACTAGAAGAATAACAAACATAGGAATATAAGGCTTGGTAATCGTCAGACGGTTCCCATGGTGACAATTGCCTGCGATGTGCTCGCATTTGTTTTGGCTTGTGACCTCATCGCCTTGTTTTTGTGCTGAACAGCTTTACAAGTGTGGTATAAATGACTACAGAATGAAATAAATAAATATATACATTCAACAATCCAGTGTTTTGTTCATTTATTTATTTATTTATTTATTTATTTATTCAGCTCCAGCGAGTTCATGACGGACAATTCAGTAGCTGTCACGAGTCAACAATTACAGTCAGCGTGCGAGATGCTACAGCTTTATTCCTCTCTTTATTTCAGCACATCAAAGAACTCTCTTCCTGTTATCGACCCGGAGCGTATAAAAACGCACCCGGACCTCTCCAGGATTAAAGCTGTGTGATGTAACCGCGTGTGCGTGTCTGAAAACTCCTGCAGCGTGTTCATAAAGTATTAACAGAGACTGTCCTGTTTCTAATGCGCTGCTTACGAGCTCTCGCTGTCCTCAAAAAAAAAAAATGTGTCTTTGATACAGTTTGTAAAATCTCTTTTTAAGATTCAAGTTCAGTTTGGTGCGAATCGTCGCGGAGGAAATGACTACTGTAAAGGCAAAGGGACATTTCATCAGATCTGGTGTGAACGGAATGGAACTGCATGGGTTGAACGCTGTGAAGCGTGCTATAACGACACGTCTTACACTCTGTAGGCCCAGCGAGCATACTGTATATCCATCCATCTTCAACCGCTTACTCCTTTTCAGGGTCACGGGGAACCTGGAGTCTATCCCAGGAGGCATCGGGCACAAGGCGGGGTACACCCTGGACAGAGTGCCAGTCCATCACAGGGCACAATCACACACACACTCACACACACATTCATACACTACGGACACTTTAGACACGCCCATCAGACTAACATGCATGTGTTTGGACAGGGGGAGGAAACCGGAGTACCCGGAGGAAACCCCCGACACACGGAGAGAACATGCAAACTCCGCCCACACATGGCCCCGGCGGGACTCGAACCCCGGACCCTGGAGGTGTGAGGCGGACCTGCTAACCACTAATCCACTGCTAAACTAAACACATAGTGTATGACATCAAGTGTAGATTTTATCCCATGAATTATTCATGTGAGAAAATGACCTACATGTAGGGGGGAAAAATCATAATAATTTATAAAAATCTTGAGGAAATTAAATGAACGGTGGATAAATTGTGCATAAAAACGTGAGAGTAAATGGATCGGGTTTTAATAAGCACTTACGGAACTAAATAAATAAATAAATAAATAAATAAATAAATAATGTTTTATTTTAAAAAAAATAAACCTTCAAAAGGTGTTTAACGTGAGATTAAATGTGTCGTGAAGTTTAAAAAAAAAAGCAAAAAACAAACAAAATAAAATACATATCATGTGACTTTTCTATACAAGCTGCAGTGTTAAGGCGTATATTTGTATACAAGTCCTAGAGCTGGACGTTCTTCGTCCAAAAAAAACAAAACAAAAAACAACTCTTTGATAACAAGGGACAACTTTTATTTTTTCAAACCCTGCTGACTGTAAGGTAGGAAATGAGGACGAGGGTTTCGTGCGTTGTTGTAGGAGTGTGTGACATACCTCACAACCCCCGCCGTCCGAACACGTCCGTCTCACTGTAGTAATTTGTTCATCCTTTTCTGTGTGCAGACTTTCAGCTCATTACGATGTGTACAGTGTGTGTGTGTGTGTGTGTGTGTGTGTGTGAGAGGAAGGACTGCATGGAGGCTGTCAACATGGCCACCAGGAGACATTTTCACACCGACGTCCATCCTAAAGCGTGAGTCGGCTTTCGACGGGAACGTCGTCCAGGAAGGCCACTAATGAGGTGCTTTACCTGTTGCACTGCATGTTCACAAAACTTCCAGCTGGACAGAACCGCAGGAGCCGAGACGCTCGAGACACCCGCCGCGTGTAAGATGCATGTTATTGCCAGACGTGTCGGTGAAACAGCGTTACTTTCTACTTCCTCAAAGCACAGTAGATCCAGCTGTGCGAAGGTTAGGACGGGCTGGTGTACCACCTTCTAGCTATTTAAAAGCTAAAACCACATCATCATCATCAGATTCTTTGAGGTTGAGAAATGTTTTAAGATGGACTGTTTGTGGAATCGAACGCAAGAGCACCATTTTTTGTTGGCATATCCATTGCAAAGTAAACCATGTGGGCGGAGCCTGAAATCGTCGCTCAAGCGCTACTACGATAATTGAAGATGGTTCCCGCTTGACTGTGGATGGTCACCACACGGGGTATACATACAGTACATACGCCCTACGAATGGATAACCAAACACTCCCTTACACAATTTTCATGAAAAGTATTGGCACCCCTGGCTTCATATCGTTCGGTTGCCACTGTTAAAACAAAGGCGTGACGGGGACAGGAGGCGATTCCACGCCCAACTGAACGCTATTTCAGGGTTTAACCAGTTCATTACTGTTGTCTAACACTTCTTCCATGCATCCATCCATCTTCAACCGCTTACTCCTTTTCAGGGTCACTGGGAGCCTGGAGCCTATCCCAGGGAGCATCGGGCACAAGGCGGGGTACACCCTGGACAGAGTGCCAGTCCATCACAGGGCACAATCACATACACACTCACACACCCGTTCATACACTACGGACACTTTAGACACGCCAATCAGTCTACCATGCATGTCTTTGAACTGGGGGAGGAAACCGGAGAACCCGGAGGAAACCCCCGACACACGGGGAGAACATGCAAACTCCACCCACACATGGCCCTGTCAGGACTCGAACCCTGGAGGCGGACGTGCTAACCACTAAGCCACAGTGCACCCCTGTCTAACACTTCTTTATTTATTTATTGCTATTGTGACTAAAAGTATTGGCACCACAGGAAGTCATTGAAGCAAACTTGTCTGTAACACAAGATGGGCATTATTAGAGGGCCAATGGGAGAATTTCGGCAGGACACCGGGGTTACACCACTACTCTTTTACGAGAAGTCTCCTGGGATTTTTAATGACCACAGAGAGTCAGGATGCCAGTTTAACGTCTCGTGCGAAAGACCCAGTCCTAGGTTTGCATTGACTATTTCTAAGCGGCCATGTTCCATGTTCTAGTCGTGAGGAAATCTCGTCAGTTTGAAAATTTTCTTAAATAAGATGTGCGGTGAAATGGGGCCAAACAAGACCAGATGTTTTCCTAGATGTGAGAAGACAATTTGGCATGAACTGAGTGTGGCTCAACTGTCACACGATGGGTGTGTCTCCTTAACATATATATATATATATATATATATATGGTTTTTGTTTTGTTTTTACATTTGCTACTGCTAAATCTGAACATTTATAAATGTTTATGAGTATTTGGAGTCAGAGAGTGGCTTGAGTGCTCTAATTTATTATTTTTTTTTTTTCCGCCGCTGGGAATAAAGAGCGAGCTAATGCAGCAATAAATACGGAATCCAACAGTCTTTGCAACTCTTAGTGGATTCATTTCACAGTCAATTGGCACTGCAAGGCTGTCGAGCTGCCGTTATTTGAGGAGCTGTGCTGCCAAGAGAGAGGTGCGAGGCGAAGTTTTTCATGCCTCCTGCCTCCCTTTTGTGGGAACGGTGCCGGGAGCTGACAGCTCTTACTAGCGGGCTTATCTGAACAACTTCTCTCAAGCTCTCTGAAGAATCGAATTGGCCTCTCTAGAGCGGTGCAGAGGTGCTTGGTCTTATTTTTCTTATATTTTATCTTGAGGGCATTTATTTTTTTATTGATTTTATTTTTAGGGTCTGAGAGCGGAGTGTCTCTACAGATAGATATTCAAAAATAAAAAATTCTTGTTTTTATCGAGTTACTGATTGATAATTGTTCGCACACGGGTGATTTTCCATATACATGTGGTGACACATTCAAGGGTTCCTTGGGCGTTCCTTGGATATTGACTGGCTCTAGATTTCCGAACAGGTTCCTGAAACATTTCTGGTAGACAAAATTTGTAGGACAATATGTAGAAAATTTGACATTCTCTGACATTAAACTCAACTATTCTCCCATTGGCCCTCTAATAATGCCCATCTTGTGTTAAAAATTGCATGATTTATTATCGCTATTATTGCTGTTATATGGGGAAATAATCAACAATTCAGTGATGTGATGAAGCAGAGTTACTGCTATCACCCCGATGTTGATTCTTTTACAATAACAGCATGACCTGACGTGTATTTATTCCTCGAATTCCACAGCAATTTGCAAACAACTACAATTTCTTACTAATTATAGAACAAAATGTCGTACTTGGTATCCATTTCTAGTTACATTTATTGCAAGTTTAAAACTTAGCTTCAGACGATAAGAACAATAGTAATCAGTGATTGGACGATAGAAACAACAGTGATCAGTGATTGGACGATAGGAACAACGGTGATCACTGATTGGACGATAAGAACAATAGTGATCAGTGATTGGACGATAGGAACAACGGTGATCACTGATTGGATGATAGGAACAATGGTGATTGGTGATTGGACGATAGGAACAACGGTGATCGGTGATTAAACGATAGAAACAACGGTGATCAGTGATTGGAGAATAGGAACAATAGTGATCAGTGATTGGATGATAGGAACAATAGTGATCAGTGATTGGACGATAGGAACAATAGTGATCAGTGATTGGATGATAGGAACAATAGTGATCAGTGATTGGACGATAGGAACAATAGTGATCAGGAAAAAATCTGAAACTCCCTCTAGTATCAAAATCAGTTTCTTCATCTAATATTGAATAGATTATTGTAATTAGTGTGTGTGTGTGTGTGTGTGTGTGTGTGTGTGTGTTTAAACACCATATCAGCTGTTACACACTTTTTTTTTAAAGTTCCACGGTACATTAGGATGTGCAAAAGGATATTTACGAATCTGCCTAAGCAGAAAGACTTCCATTAAAAAAAAAAAACAAAAACAAAAAAAAAACATTATAAAGCGTTATAACCGTGTGGTAACCGTGTGGTAACCGTGTGGTAACCGTGTGGTAACCGTGTGGTAACCTGTATAATCAGACTTGACAGTGACATTTCTTCAGTAGGTGAAAAAGGCAGCGCCGTATCGTCAAACTCATCACTCTCGGCCCTCAGGGCTATGACTCTTTGACCTTCTGCAGCTTTTTATTTATTTATTTATATATATTTTTTTTCCATCATGAAGGTCCCGGTGATGGTCTGAACATCATTATCTGACAGCGCAGCACGATTGCTGACTCTGCAGCTGAAGCTGACAGATGGGCAGAGCTCGCTATCATCGTGACACAGGAGGACGCCTCGAACAGCAAGCTCGCTTAATTAGATCATTAGAATCTCCGTCGTGCTTAAGGAAACAAACGAGCATTCGAAGAGGTTCAAGAAAAGCACTTGGCCGCCGTAACAATAGGGGAAGATCGTTATGAGAGTCGACGCTGTTTGACTGAAAGGCGATGCTTTGGGGATCGTGTCCCGTCATCGGAGAGCTGAAATAAGGTTGTTTTGATCTGCGTAATTGGGAATCCGACATAATTGTTGAGATGCTAGCTAAAACACGTAATCATATCTACAGTCCTGCACGTGGTCATTGAGATCATTTTATAGGGTTTTTTATGGGTCAAAAGGTGCAAAAAGTCCCAGTGAATGCTTTGTGGCTTTTAGTATGAATATGTTCACATTAGGGTTATTTATAAACCGGTGTTGCTCCAAAACAATTCTATAATCTGAAATGTCCCGCCCCCCAACAGTATAAAACTCTATGGTACAAACTGTCAAGTGCAGCTTAGCCTGTATTGTCAGGTAAGCTATAGGCTATTGGTTATTTTAAAAGGGGGAGGAGCCACTCAATATGTCCCGCCCTGACTTCCTGCCCAATCAAATGCTTTCTATAATCTGAAATGTCCCGCCCCTAACCGTTTAAAACTCTATGGTACAAACTGTCAAGTGCAGCTTAGCCCATAATGCCACGTAAGATGTGCGATATTGGCTATTTTAAAAGGGGGAGGAGCCACTCAATATGTCCTGCCCTGACTTCCTGCCCAATCAAATGCTTTCTATAATCTGAAATGTCCCGCCCTCCAACAGAATAAAAATCCATGGTACAAACTGTCAAGTGCAGCTTAGCCCGTATTGTCAGGTAAGCTATGCGATATTGACTATTTAAAAAGGGGGAGGAGCCACTCAATATGTCTCGCCCTGACTTCCTGTTTCAGTGGAATTGACGTCGACACGTTGAATAACGCTGCGTCTTTCGAAGCACCTCACAGGGACGTTAACAAGCCACTGCACACAAGAAAAAAGTCCGCATGCGATTGGTAAACCTTGACTTCCTGCTTTTGTGTCATGTGACATAAATGATTTGTAACGAGTATTCAGTTTCTCCTTTCCTAATAAACTTGCACTCGAGTTCTACTCCTGTTCCGAACAGCAAATGTGCCAATCTTCACTTCATTAAAAACGGAAATTAATTTAAAAATACAACCAGAACTAACTTTGCACGAGAATAAATATGTTCAGCGGACGTTTATCTTTCCAGTTCCATATGTTTCTGTTTCCCTCTGCTCTTCTTTTCTCTCTTGTCATAAATCATGTATCCTTTGTGGTGAGTGTTTACCTCGGCATGTTCGGGATTCGACTCGCTCTGATTAAGATTTGGACGCTCAGTTGACGGCGGTTCAGGCTTTGGGCAGATTTAATTAAGATTATGAGGTGAACTGGGAGGTTATGAGTACAAACAAACTCTCGCTATCTGATGCATATGTGACAGTAACCAAAGAAAAAAATAATAATGGGATTATTGACATTCTTCTCAAGTCAAGCCAAAAGCTCATCCAGGGAAAAGCTGGAAATATTGCTAAGGAAATTGGTAATTATTCTGTGTGTGTGTGTGTTTATTGTTTCTTCTTAAACCTGTGTAAACATGGCGTTTGCTGCCTTTTCATAGTCGAAAATAGAATGGATACATATAATTTCATGGACTGAAATAAGGCGTAAATGTTCCAGTTTATATACCGAAGCCCAGATTGATTGACACGGTGGTCATCAATGTAACCCTGTTTTGGTCGTTCCCGTGTTCAACATTGAATTTGTGATGTCACGCTCCACAGTAGGGCTTAATGGTTCGTTTAAATGTTATCATGTGATCTCTGCTCCAGTGTTATTGTGGAGAGGTTGTGAATTGTTTGCCAAGCAGAGGTCTCAGACTCCTCCCCTTTCCCATCGCCCTGCTCAAGAGCATCTAAACACTAGAGTTGTGATACTCTATACACAGAAACCCAACAGTGTCCCGACTCATATTATAACAGACTTGCAGCGATGAAAGAATTCATGTGTTTATACCGATGGAAAACGTCAGAAAATGGCCGAATGTAATAGAAGTTCAACAATATAATAGTAGATCATAAATTATAATAGAAGTTACACAATGCATGGCTTGTATTGTAGCATTCTGCAGCCATGGCTTTCACCTGATGTCTCTGAAATGAATGGACGTGCAAGTACTTGCATTAATAGGA
>JAFFST010055123.1:42966-53168 GCA_022414735.1 Noturus placidus | reverse complement strand
ATTATTATTATTATTATTATTTATTCATTTATGCCCAGGGAGATATGTTAAACATTTGTAAAGTACATACAGCTTTTTAAAATTTTATTCTTACACAAAACTGCATCTTTTTTAAATATAATAATATATATTTTTTTATTTCAGTCTGTGTGCGCTTCAAGTCTTCCTGTATCTTCTGACGAGGGTTACAGAGCCAGCTCTGAATGTCTGCAGGGTCAAAGGTCAAGAGAGAGAGAGAGAGAGAGAGAGAGAGAGACAAACAGACAGTCAGTGTTGTTAAGTAAGGGGTAACACACAAGAAGCCATGCTGTTCTACAAAAGTAGTCCATGCTGGGGTGGTGTGATAGATTACCATCCCATTACCACCTCTTCACGACTCCATAACCACCTCTTTACCATCCCAATACGCCCTAAATTACCACCTCTTTACCACCCCATTACCACCACATTACCACCTCATAAGCACCTCTTTACCACCTCTTTACCACCCAATTACCACCTCTTTACCACCCCATTAGCACCCCATTTACACATCTTTACCACCCCATTAGCACCCCATTTACACATCTTTACCACTCCATTACCACCACATTACCACTCCATTACTGCCCCATTACCGCCCCATAACCACCTCTTTACCACCCCATTACCACCCCATTTACACATCTTTACCACTCCATTACCACCACATCACCACCCCATAACCACCTCTTTACAACTCCATTACCACCATATTGCTCCCCCATAACCACCCCATTACCACCTCATAAGCACCTCTTTACCACATCTTTACCACCAAATTACCACCTCTTTACCACCCCATTACCACCTCATAAGCACCTCTTTACCACCAAATTACCACCTCTTTACCACCCCATTACCACCACATTACCACCTCATAACCACCCCATTACCACCTCTTTACCACCTCTTTACCACCCAATTACCACCTCTTTACCACCCCATTACTACCTCTTTACGACACCATTACCGCCCCATTACCATTTTTTTGATGTATTATTAAAGACAGCTGGAAAGAGGATTACAATAGTCAAGACAGGAGGAGATAAATGCACGTATAATCATCTCTTTTTCAGCTCAGCACACAACTTGCCTTAGTTTAGCAATAATTAACCCTAACCTTGATTCTACATTAATTCTATAATAATTCTCACCCTAACCTCATTACCTTGTTACCACCTCAGTATGGACTCAGCTGCTCTGTGCTTTAATAAACATTAGAATGCAGTACATTTTCAGTGGACCCCTTTCACAAAGGATCTGAAGGAGGTCGAAACTGTCTATCCACATGGTTTTACAGTATAATACAGACACATGGGGAAGGGTGAGGCGGGGGAGATATCAGAGAGTTCAAAACACCTTCACAGTTGTCATTTACCACATCTGCCTTATCATTTACCACATCTGCCTTATCTGGTAGGTTTATTGGGTAAAAACGTGACTCTGCATAAAGGTTTTATTTTTCTGCACTGGAGTTATTAATCTCAGTAAACTTGGGTTGAAGGTTGAGGTTGTTGAGGTTAGAATAATACTAATGAATGATAAAGGAGAACAAACCTCAACCATTTCCTCTCCCTGGAGCTCACGCATGTGTGTGACTTTCTCTGTATCTATGATAATTTTCCCATCAACCATTTGTGCTGTAGCCTGTGGAGAAATACACACACACACACACACACACACACACACACACAGATTTAATATTGTAATGATTATGATTCACTAAAACAGATTGAATCTTATATTTATTGTGTTTCATTCCTCTTCTATGGTAAATTCTGTAAAAGTGTGTTTGTATATTAGGTTGAGTGTAAAATGCCTAGATATAGTGTGAGCAGTGAAGTTCACTTGCCCGGGTCTTCACTCCGTCCATGGTAGTGAATTCGCTCTCCTTGCCGATGGTGAACGAGTTGGTGTTTGTTCGCAATGGAGTTTTAACCGAGATCACAAAGTCATCACCAGTTTGTTTTATAATAATTAATGGCTTCATTTCCCTCATCATCTTTGCCATTAGGTGTGGTATGGCTACACACACACAGACACACACACACACACACACACACACACAAAACATAAGAACTACATTTATTTGATCACTTACATAAATACCCAACAAATAAAGCATTTTATATGGTGTGAGGTGATAAACAGTTCTACGTGATATACAAATGTTGCTATGGTGACAAAGTGAATATAAATGTGAAATATCAACCAACAATTTTCAAGCAGGAAAAAATAAAATGAAAATATCTTACAATAATTTGGTTGCATAAGTGTTCACACCCCTTAACTAATACTTTATTAAAGCATTTTTGCTTGTAATTCAGCACTCAGTGTTCTTGGGTAAAAGTCTACCGAGCTTGCATTTCTTCATCTGTTGATTTTATTCCACTCTTCCTTGTAAAAATGCTCCAGATCTATCAGATAGTGAGCGGATCTCCTGTACACAGCCCTCTTCAAGTCAACCACAGATTTTTGGATAGGATTTAGATCTGGACTCTGATTGGGCCTTTCCAAAACACTGATCTTCTTCTTCTGAATCTGTTTCTTTATTGTCTTAAATTGGTGTTTTGGGTAGTTATTGTGAAGGAAGGTGAAGATGTTCTTGATCTTCAGCTGTCTAACAGAGGTCTGCAGGGTTTGTTCCAAAATAGATTGGAATTTGGAGCTCTCCATGATTCCCTCTATCTTACCTAGAGCCCCAGTCCTAGCTGAAGAGAAGCAAAACCATAGCACGATGATGTCACCACCGTACTTTACTGTTGATGTGGTGTTCCTTGGGTGACATGCTCTTGTTTTTCTGCTAATCATATCTTTTAGAATTATGCCCAAAAAGTTATAATTTGGTCTAATCCGATAACACAGATAATATAATAATGGGCTTGGATGTTTTTCCTGTTGTTGTTAATGTTGTTTTTGTTTAGTTTTTCATGAGAGGGCTTCCATCTAGACACCCCATATTCCAGACATGTGAAGAATTTGAGAGATTGTTTTCACATGCAGCAAGTGGATATTCTTCAGGCTCCATAAATTTCAAGGAAGATGTGAAAAAATCATGCAGAAACAGCTGATCTTTATTTCTATCTTTATCAGAATCACTTCATTGATGTCAGGTGTATGATAATTACTTTTGAGCATGAGATTGAATGTGATTGGTTCATTCTCAGTACAGGCACAGGCCCCATTATAACAGGGTGTACATACTTATACAACCAGGTTATTGGACTTTTTTTTAAATAAAAAATTCTATTTGTTTTTCTCTTGAATGTTGCGGATTTCTGTTTCACATTAAAAGTGGAAAAAGATCTGAAATTATTTAGGGTTGAAGGTTCAGTGGTGCAGTGAGACAAAATCATTTAATTCTATCGTGTCCTCCTTCATCAGTCAAGTTTATAATTCAAATCTAAATCAGCACATTCTGCTTTACTTAAATCCACTTGGTTTGGTCTTAATAAACTTCTTACACTTTTCTTAAGCTGGAGTAGTTGAAACCATTGCAAATCATAGATAATCAGAAGATAATCAGTAGATAAACTCACACACCCCTCACACACATTCTTCACCGTCCTGCTGTCGGGAAAAAGGTATTGAAGAATTTGGGCTCTCACAACCAGACTGTGTAACAGCTTCTTCCTCCAAGCCATCAGACTCCTCATGAACACCCTGAACTGAACACCATCCCACTCCCATTGTAATATTTACACATTCCTGCATAAAAACTCTTATAAACACACCAGCCACTAATGGACATAAACAATTTCCTCATCAGCCGTTTACTGCTGGACAAATGTTAAATAATCACACTGAGTAAAAACGGGTTAATGCAGAACCCCTTGAATATTGTGTGTGAGGACTAATAATGGGAACAGAAAGCATGACATCGGATTCAACACTAGCTGCGTTTACATGGACAACAATAATCCACTCTTAATCCGATTAAGACCATACTCTAATTAAGAAACTACCATGAAAACAGCAATTTTTACTTGCCTTAATCTTATTAAGGTCATAATCTAATTAAGCTCTAATGGCATTAAGACAGGTGGAGTACTCCTGTTTTAGTCATATTATGGACGTGTATTACAGACATGTAAACACCTTAAGCACATTATGAACGTTGTGTAAGAGTTTTCACCGCATTTTCCAACAGGACACGATCAAACACGGCATTTTTATGTTTTACGGCGAACGAGAGCATGACGTAATGACGCGGGCCGTTAATCTAATTATGATCTATAACATGTAAAACGGGTACATGACAGGAGTATTCTAAAAATGACTCATGTAAACACCTTAATTACATTATTGTCTTAATCAGAGTCAGGTCAATAATCACATTACTGCTGTCCATGTAAACGTAGACATTGTTGAAGTCAGTGACAGAGAAAAACAAATTAAAGCCACGATTTTATCTTGTTACTGAACAGCTTTAGTGTTACAACAGTCTGTGTCTGAGTGTCAATTAAATAAACTGTGATTTTTAATTGTCTAGGGTAAAATTATAAAGGGAAATGGCGGGAAGGAAAAAAAATAAAGTGCCAAAGTGAAAGAGTGCCCTGAGCTTGAGCGAGAGAGAGAGAGAGAGAGAGAGTGAATAATCCCAGACTACATACAGTATTGTATATCCAGTGAAGACCTACACAGGTAATCATTAGATCATTGCTGCTAGCACCACGGCCACTGTACAGCTCAGAGTAATAACACTGTCACAGAAGATATTTTTACATCTTTGCACTCTTGAGGACTTGGTCGAGGAACTCAAGACTTGGAGCGCCATTTGGGACACGACACGTATGCTGGAAGTGTCTCAGTAAAGACAAATCTCATAATTCTGTAATTACATCACAGTGCTGCTGAGTTCTGGACTGTGATTGGTCAGAAGGTGTTGATGAGTTCTCTATAACAGTGGCTCTGACAGTAGCACAGGTTTATATTAATGCGCTCGTTCTGATACATTATGGTTTCTATAGTAATGGTTCGTTCTCAGGGACGTGTCTCTCTATTGATAATAAAAGGATTAAAAAACATATTTACAATACATTGTTAATATAGTGAATTTTTCTTATAGTGAAGTTTTTTAGGAGTCTCCAGTGTCAGCGCTGTGTAACAGTCAGAGGTGAAGCTGTAACTTTAAGTCTTCAGGACAGAGGAGTTTACACTTCTTTACTGTTCTCAATAACACCACAAACTCAGTCGGTAAATATATTTCATTCAAAAGCTAACGGGTCATAATAAATATCATAATAAATATCATAATAAATGTCATAATAGATATTATATTAAATATTAGGGATGCACCGAATGTTCGGCAACCCTGAAATAATTGAAAATGCAGAATTAATTTGATCGAACCATGAAGTGTTTTATGACCTGACCAAATAGCCTAGCAACCAGAGTGAGACGCACGAATGTCACGACCTTCATGATGAGGCGTGCGCATGCACGAGCTACATGTTCTTCAGATGTTTACTTTTTAGTTGTAGTCTACAGAATGTTCCATTCTTTCAGCAGTCAGTTATAGGACTAGCATCAGCTATTCAAGGGGCTCAAAGATGACCACATCAAAATATTTTTATTTTACTCATTTATTTATTTAAAGTTATATTGTGCCTTGTTGGTAGCCTGTGACTGCTGGAATGAAAAAAAATATTCAGTGTTAAATAAATATTTTGAAATTGTAATTTTTGTAATTGATTTTTTTCTTTGAAAAGCAAGACAAAACAGTAAAAAGCATTGTAACTATTAAATTTATGGAATGGTGAAAAAATGTCAAAATAAATTGAAAAAACACGAAAAAAACGTGTTCGTATTCGGCCTTCGGTTTCGGCCAAGATTTTTCATTTAAGTGCATCGCTGATAAATATCATAATAAACATTATAATAAATAGTGTAATCAATATTACAATAAATATCACAATAAATATTATAATAAATATCAATAAATATCATAATAAATAGTGTAAAATGGCGCACTTATATAACGCTTTTATCCAAAGTGCTTTACACTGTGTCTCATTCACCCATTCACACACTCACACACCAATGGTAGCAGAGCTGCATGCAAGGTGCTAGCTTGCCATCGGAGGCAACTTAGGGTTCAGTGTCTTGCCCAAGGACACTTCGGCATGTGGAGTCACGTGGAGTCATATCATAGTAAATATAATAATAAATAACATACTAAATATCAAGAATATCATAATAAATATCATAATAAATGTTTTTGTTAGTGAAGAATCATGGAGAAACTCACACACAGCTTTGAGGAACTCCTCAGGGTCTCCCTGCTCATACATCTGCCACGATCCGCTAAAATTCACAGCCATGACAAGAGAGAACCTCAACACACACTCGACCTTCTCAACACACGCTCTGTTTGATATGCAGGTGTGCCTGTCATTTTAACATGTTTGTTCACAGCAGTCTTTAATCACATCCTTTGGGGATGGTGATGGGTTTCATCATCAGGATACACACACACACACACACACACACACACACACACAGTTTTGTTTGTATCATTATGACTCCATGGTAATTATTGAGTTCATGACCACTCCTGGGGGTAGAACACACACATCATTAAAGGCCAATTAGTGAAATGAATGTTACATTTAGTTTATTATTAAGTGCCTTACTGAACTCTGGTCTGGATTACAGGATCATAAGATTGTCTTCTTGACTATATTATACAATTTTACTATTATTATTATTCAGATTTACAAATGAGAAAAATGTGCGCTCAGAATCACAGAATTCCCATTTCCATACACAATCTTTTATTTTACCCACAACATAAATATTACATTACTGTTACATACTTTATTCACACACACACACACACACACACACACACACACACACACACACACACACACAGAGTCTTTACTGATGCTGTTACAGTGCAGTAATGCATCATTTCATCTTATTATTATTATTATTATCCATCCATCCATCTTCAACCGCTTACTCCTTCCCAGGGTCACGGGGAACCTGGAGCCTATCCCAGGAGCTATCGGGCACAAGGCGGGGTACACCCCGGACAGGGTGCCAGTCCATCACAGGGCAATTATTATTATTATTATTATTATTATTATTATTATTATTATTATTATCGAAACCAGCTCTGAATGAATATATATTTATCTCAGTTTGGGTTGACTTGGTGCTGTGTGACTCCTGTAACAATGGGCTCATGACAAGAAGCATCTTCATCTTCCTCCTCAATTTTGCTCACTTCCAGGTTAGTTCGATTGTGAGGAGGAGGTTTCTGCTCCTCCACATCCACACCAAAATTTACACCCAGCTTCTGGCCTTTTCCTCCACAGGAGCCATGTTGGATCTTACAGGCTTACAGTCTGGAAGTCGTCCCGTTTCTCCTGGATTTTGTTGTCATGGATTTTCTTGAATCCATCTTGTCTCGATTGTGTTTAATTCAGTAGATTTAATTCAGTACCCCTCTCACATTACCACCTGGGCTGCATTCCCAAGCAACCCGACTCCAGGAAGCCCGCGTCCCGGCGTATTGTGCACCTCTGGCCTAGAAATATTACACCTACAAGAAATTGTATTTATTTTATTCTTCTTAAAGGACAAAACTATTTTATTTTGTTCTGTGCTGGACTGCTCTGAGAACTCCAGGCTGAGGACACGTCTCTACAATTCTGTACATTTATTCTGCCAGAGTTAGAAATAAAAATTTTAAATGCTTTAATAATTATCCCCTTACAGATTGTACACAGCTCATGTAAACTAGCTTGTTTAAAAATACACCCTGTTTAGCTTCTAATATTGTTCTATAGATCTAATATTAGCACTTTAATTTAAAACAAAAACAAGTGCTGTCTGTGTGCTTTTCTTACTATATTCAGTTTTTAGAAACATAGTGCTCTTAGTCCGTGACACAAAAGTCTCCACACATCAAGGACTATGTTTCCAGCACCAGGTCAGCCGTGTCTTCATCAGTGGATGTTAGTGGACATCTATTTCTTCTTGGTTCATCTGCAACTTCCAGCTTTATTTATTTATTTAAAATAAGTTTGTTAACAGTTAGGTGTGTGATGCGCTCACAGTGTTTCCTGTTAATGTCCATCGCAACCTTGTGACAGCTGAAAGTCGACAATTCTCTCTCTTCTCAATCGCTTCATTTCAAACCCATTGTGGTGGTGTACAGAGGCAACATCATCAAAAGTGGCTCACTGTCCGAATACTTATGGACCCAACTGTGAATCTGTATGTAAAGTAAAGATGAAGACATTTTAAACACAGCTAAAGTTCCCTTCCAAACAACCCCTCTCAGTACACATTTAAGATAAATCATCAGCACTGACCATGTTCCAGTTCATCTACGCTCTGAATCTGTTCAAGTCCAATTTTCTTCAGAAATACAACAGCAGCTGATCTAAAGTGCTGATTCCAAACATCATAAAACATTACATTAAATAACACCATGAGAAAATAATAATAAAAAAGTATTGAGAAGTTTAAAAAGAGCTAAAGTTTGAGTGGACCTCACGAGTTTTGGAGCAACCACATAAAAGGCTCCTTCACCCTTTGTCTTAGTACGAGAAATAAAAGATAAAGGAAGTTGATTCTGTAAAGCTGCTTTGAGACAATGTCTTTTGTAAAAAGCGCTACACAAATAAAATTGAATTGAATTGATTCCAGGATCTTAGTGTTCTGGTAGGGGAGTAAAGGTGAAGAAGGTCAAACTTTAGTCCAAATTCAGTCAGAAGTCAACTCTGTAAATCAACTCTTTATTCTATCATTTATTTTTGGTCTGTATCCAAATTTCATTCTCCAAATACTTATTTACATTTACATTACATTTACATTTATCAGACGCTTTTATCCAAAGCGACTTACAAATGAGACACACACACACCAATGGTAGCAGAGCTGCATGCAAGGTGCTAGCTTGCCATCGGGGGCAACTTAGGGTTCAGTGTCTTGCCCAAGGACACTTCGGCATGGGATCACCCGGGCCGGGATTCCAACCACCAACCCTACAATTAGTGGATTAGTGGACAACCCGCTCTACCGACTGAGCCACAGCCACCCCGCTACTACAACTACTAATACTACTAGTAGTGGAAGTAGTAGTCGTATTAGTAGTATTGGTAGTAGTACTAGAAGTAGTAGTAGCAGTAGTAGTATTGGTTGGAGTGGTAGTAGTTGTTGTTGTAGGGGTAGTAGTATTAGTAGCAGTATTATTATTATTAGTAGTAGTAGTAGTAGTAGTTGTAGTAGTAGTATTAGTAGCAGTAGTGGTAGTATTAGTGGTAGTATTAGTAGTAGTCATAGTAGTAGTCATAGTAGTAGTCATAGTAGTAGTGATAGACGTATTAGGAGTATTGGCAGTAGTATTAGTAGTAGTGGTAGTATTATTTTTATTATTTATTTATTCATTTTAGCAGACTGCCATGCAAGGTGCTAGCTTGCCATCGGGGGCAACTTAGGGTTCAGTGTCTTGCCCAAGGACACTTCGGCATGGGATCACCCGGGCCGGGATTCGAACCACCAACCCTACGATTAGTGGATTAGTGGACAACCCGCTCTACCGACTGAGCCCCAGCCGCCCTGTAGTAGTAGTAGTAGTAGTATTCGAAGTAGCAGTATTAGTAGTAGTAGTAGTAGTAGTAGTAGTAGTAGTAGAGAGGCGTGCTCAGCACCTGTTGAGTACTATATAAGCGTGCCTGCCTGTTGTACTAAAACAAAGTGCTTGTTGACTCAGGCGAACAGTAACTGGTAAGTGTTTCTTTCTCGATTTTTTAGTTGAAACTAACTTTAGCACCGATTGTCAGATAGAAGCTGTAACTGTGCTCTATTGTTGCTAGGGGCTGTATACACGTTGCTAGATTAAAGCTAACTCCGGTAACCAGATTCGGTTTTGGTTGGGAGTCGCTCGTTCACGCGACTACCCTTTGTTTTTCTGATTAATAATAATAATAATTTATCAATTTGTATAGCGCTTTTTTTTTTACAATGGTACATTGTCTCAAAGCAGCTTTACAGAAATATCATATTTTTTACATTTACAAGTGACTTACTAATGAGAGCACATTCACACACCAATGGTAGCAGAGCTGCATGCAAGGTGCTAGCTTGGCATTGGGGGCAACTTAGGGTTCAGTGTCTTGCCCAAGGACACTTCGGCATGGGATCACCCGGGCCAGGATTCGAAC
>JAFFST010055123.1:3231-14035 GCA_022414735.1 Noturus placidus | reverse complement strand
GTTGTCCACTAATCGTAGGGTTGGCGGTTTGATTCCCGGCCCACATGACTCCACATGCCGAAATGTCCTTGGGCAAGACACTGAATCCCAAATTACTCCTGATGGCAAGTTAGAACCTTGCATGGCAGCTCTGCTACCATTGGTGTGTGAGTGTGTATGGGTGAATTAGACACAGTGTAAAGCGCTTTGAATAAAAGTGCTATATAAGTGTGCCAATTGCAATTTACCCTCTCATTCTCTCACACACAATTTATTACTTAGTTAATTCATGCTTTTAAAAATCGTGGCCTATCTTCTTATTCCTTCTTATTATTATTATTACACACCTACACCAGTATAATTATAATAATTAAGCATTTTATCGCGAGCAATGTAACAGCACTATGATAACGTCTGAGGTTTTTATTTAGTAATTAACACTGTGTTCAGTTTTGACTGGCCTTTGAAGCTGCTGGTTTCGACATTACACCTCATTGTTTAAATCAGAGCAAAGGTATGCACCACACAAAGGCGTGCACGCCCCCTTCTGTGCTTTTAAAAAGGAATGGAAAGAGAAGTACACAACCCATTTCCATTTCCAAATATGTTTATGTTCCGGTTGAGTGACGTAGGCGTGACGCACATTGAGGCCCCGCCCCGCCCTATGATAAGTTTCCTGCTATATAACTTATGTTCTGCTTCTGGACGTTTCCTTTGCACTGCAGTCAGGGAGTACTTACCGTAATTTAATCTGTAGGTTAATTATCAGCTTTTTATCTCGTTTTTCTCCAGATACACGCAGTTTTAACGGACATTTCTTGACATTATTAAGAAGCTAGTCAGTCACAGACATGAGTATGAGCATGATGAAGAGGACCGCGCCGCTGAGTTTACTGTATTGTGGAGTAGAAAATGGCGGCGGTGTTAGTGTTTTCCGTTCTAGAGCTCCAGTACAGACTTTCCCACAGAAACGCGAGGAGGAGCTGGACGGCTACACGGAGGAGGTCGACGGAAGGACGGTTAAAACTGTGAGTAATGAGATCGAAGTGCCGCTGGAGAGCCGGTTACAGCTTCAGGACAGCGGCTGCGAGGAGCTGATCATACCGGACCTGGAGAGGGAAACCCGGGCGCTGCTCATGCAGTTGTACCGCTGTCACATAGGGCTTCACCCCGGAAACAACACACACCCAGCGCTGCCGAGCGTGCAGAGAGTGGTGGGGAAGCTGCTCTGCAAACACAGCATCACCTACAGAGGTGAGATTACTGCTTTAAACCGTCTTCCGTTTATAAACACATTAGATTACAGCACATCAAACACTTTAAACACTCACTTAGTTATAAAATAAGTTATTTTTAGGAACAGTTTCACAACTTAAATTATATTGTTTAGATTGTAGAACTTTAGATTGTAGAACTTTTAATTAGTTCGTTTTCTCATACAATTACCCAATCATCACTCAGCAGGTCGATATTACTGGCCAATCCTGTTGCAGGAGGCGGGCACTATGCAAAATTTTCCTACAGCGCTGTTTCCCAGGAATGTGCTATAATCTCCAGAGTGACAGAATACCCATAATGCACTTTAATGCATTATGGGTATTCTGTCACTCTGGAGATTATAGCACATACCATCAGTGGAGAATGTTCTAGAACACTCAAAATTTAACACTCAATATTTTACTCAGAATATTTTACTCTGTGCTTTTCTGATACGTCTCGTGTGCTATGCATTGAGAAAAGGTGCACCTACTTCAACCTCTACTTCTTTGCTAAGTGATGGATGTGTAGTGAGAGGTGTGGTGTGGTGTGAGGAGAGGTGTAGGGTGAGGAGAGGTGTGGTGTGTGGTGTGAGGAGAGGTGTGTGAGGAGAGGTGTGGTGTAGTGAGGAGAGGTGTAGTGAGGGGTGTAGTGAAGGGTGGGGTGAGAGGTGAATTAACAGGTGTAGCTTGTGCTCTTTTATTAAAGTTTATTAAAATGCTGTCTAGTTTATGTGGAAGCTGGGTTCCTAGAACTCTGCTTATTTTTTAACATGCTTATCAAACACCAACATGCGCTTTCACTCAAAAAGTACAAACTACATGCACACACACACACACACACACACTGCAGCAGATAATTCAGTGCATTTAATAAGATTAACGTGTGCATGTAAATGACCACATAAGTGAAGGTGAAAATAAAACACATGCATTCAAAAAAAAGCACACAACTGTCTATACATCAAGACAGGGAGGGAGATAGGAAGAGAGAGAGAGAGACAGGGTGGGCGAGAGAGAAGGAGGGGGGGAGAGAGAAGAAGGGAGGGGGGAGAGAAGGAGGGAGGGGTGAGAGAGAGAGAGGGTGGGGTAGAGAGAGAAGGAGGGAGGGGTGAGAGAGAGACAGGGTGGGGTAGAGAGAGAAGGAGGGAGGGAGAGGGAGAGAGCATGGCTGTGGTGGGTGGGTGGGTGTGTTTAGCAGCTGTCAGGGGGATTGGGTGCAGGAAAAGGAGGTTACACATATTGGAAGAATGATGTTCCTTAGCCTGTTAGTCCATGTGTAGATAGTCCTGCACCTGGATGGCTCTGGTCTCAGACATTGCTGCAAGCTTTCCATTCCTACACAGGTGTAGATGGAGTGTAGTCTAGAGAGCTCTGTCCCTGTGAGATCCTTCACCTCTGGGTGTCGGTCTCTCCAGGTGTAGATGGAGTGTAGGATAGAGAGTTCTGTCCCAGTGAGAACCTTCACCTCTGGGTGTTGGTCTCTCTAGGTTGCAGCAGTGCAGGTGGGGAGTACTGTATACTCTCTGTGCTACTGAGGTAAATGTTTGGCAAGAGAGGTGGAGGTAGGTGGGCTCTATGCACTTGGTTGTGTTGAAAGACCATGTCAGATCTTTTGTGATGTGGATGCCCCAGAACTTAAAGCTTTCCAGCAATGGTTTGATGATGACTATTTGGTAATTGTTAGGGCTTATTGGTTGGTTATGGGGAGTTTTGGGTGTCATTGTTTGGTCATAAGGGGGTTATTAGTGGACATTATGGAGCTTTTAGGGGGACATTAGGGAGTTATTAATGGACATTAGGCGGACATTAGGGAGTTATTACTGGACATTAGGGAGTTATAAATGGTAAATGGCGCACTTATATAGCGCTTTTATCCAAAGCGCTTTACACTGTGTCTCATTCACCCATTCACACACACTCACACACCAATGGTAGCAGAGCTGCCATGCAAGGCACTAACTTGCCATCGGGGGCAATTTGGGGTTCAGTGTCTTTCCCAAGGACACTTCGGCATGTGGAGTCACATGGGCTGGGAATCACTGGACATTAGGGGGACATGAGGGAGTTATTACTGGACATTAGGGGGATATTATGGGGTTATTACTGGACATTAGGGAGATATTACTGGACATTAGGGGGTTATTAGGGGCATCAGGGAGTTATTACTGGACATTAGGGGGATATTAGGGGGTTATTACTGGACATTAGGGGTTGTTACTGGACATTAGGGAGATATTACTGGACATTAGGGGGTTATTAGGGGCATCAGGGAGTTATTACTGGACATTAGGGGGATATTAGGGGGTTATTACTGGACATTAGGGGTTGTTACTGGACATTAGGGAGATATTACTGGACATTAGGGGGTTATTAGGGGCATCAGGGAGTTATTACTGGACATTAGGGGGATATTAGGGGGTTATTACTGGACATTAGGGGTTATTACTGGACATTAGGGAGATATTACTGGACATTAGGGGGTTGTTAGGGGCATTAGGGAGTTATTTGGTGGACATTAACTATTATTACCTTACTAATGTTTGAGATAATGATGGTTGTGTGTTCCTGATCAGTGAGGAAAGCCGTTGATCATTGATGGGTTATTGATGATTATTAGTTATTGATTGTGTGTCTGTGTGTGTTATAGGCATGGTGCAGCGGCTGTTCGACCAGGCCAACGGACTGGACAGTGTGAGGTCCGTGTTGAGCGGTGTGTTCAGCGGCGGCGTGGTGAGTTGGGGCCGCATCGCGAGTATTCTGGCTCTGGGAGCTGTGGTGTGTGAGCGGCTGAAGCAGGAGTGTGTGAAGGAACAAGCAGAGGAGTGTGTGGACATCATTACCTCACACATCTCCTCATACCTCAGCAAAGACCTACAGCAGTGGTTCATCAACAACAAGGGCTGGGTGAGTACAGTGACCAGACTGGCTCAGAATACACATACATATGCGCACACACACACACACACATACATCCTGCTGTGTGTGTAACCATCTGTGTGTGTGTGTTACAGAATGGTTTTGTGGAGTTCTTCCGTGTTAAGGATCCCGAGGCCACAGTTCGGAACACACTCATGGCTGTGGCCGGGTTGGGAATAGGGGCATGTCTGTTCACGCTGATGCGGTGAATTGGGTGGAGCCAGAGATGAACGGTGTTACCATGGCTACACCGTTGTCCTTCGTTCTTAGGAAACACTGAAGAATGTGCTTGTGCTCTACAGGTTGATGACACTGAGACACTATAAATCTGTATGAAAAAAGAGAGGTTTATTTTCAAATAAAATTTCCCTCACCTAGATAAGCTCTGCCCTTGTCACCATGGTGATGTCACTGCACTTTTCACACACATGGCAGGATTTCTGCTGTTTAATTTTAATTGCAGAGTCTGTCAGACTGAAGCCGTGATCGTGTGAAGCATGTCAGAGCTTTACAGTTTGGAAAAGAGTTTTATTTTTTTAATAAACAGGTCAGACACTGAATACTGTGTGATGTGTGTTCATTTCACTGACATCTCTGTGTAAGGTCAACGCTTACGGAGTCTGGTGTGTTCTACCTGGTTCTGTATTCAGGTGAGGGCACCACCCTGTGTTTTGGATTGCAACATCTCTGAAGATGTTTTTTTATGAGATGCCACCAGAGACGCAGCTGTATTGCTGCATGTATCCCATGCACTCAGTGAAGCTTGTTTTATGTGGAAATTTTCTGCCCTACACACCTCTCAGACAATGTTACACTGCTTTTTGTTTCCTTTAATTATGTGTACTATGAAACCAAACCAATGAGCAGAAAAATCAAAATAATCAATTGCACTTTGATTCAGACTGTGAACATGTGTCTAAATACTCAGTTCAGTTAAAAAATGCAGGAGGACTTTAGATCTTGTGTTCTATCATGGGGTCTGCGGGTCCTTAAAAAGTCTTAAATTTCTTAATGTAAAATAAGGCCTTAATTATTATGAAAATGTATTTAATTTGTGTTTCGAAGCTGTTAAAATGCAGAGGAATGACATGGTAGTACCATGGGAGATGGTAAAGCCATGTGACTGTTACACTGTGTGTGCGCAGCTCATCAGTGTGTTAGAGTGGCTTGGTTCACAGTAAATGCCGCTCCACATCGACTTCATCTCTGTCTGTGCTGTGAATATGAGTCGCTTAACACACCAGATTCATTTCAGCTTTACCCTAGACTAGGGTGATCAAAATTGAATAATTAAAAAAACGGTTGCCAACCAAAAATAGGACTTCCTGCGGAGAAGCTCAAACACATAAAAGTGAATTACATCAGAAATATATATATTATGTTTACCCTGGCCAGGGTATACCCCGCCTTGTGCCTGATGCTCCCTGGGATAGGCTCCAGGTTCCCCCTGACCCTGAAGGATAAGCGGTATAGATGATGGATATATTACTATTGTTAAATTACTATGTGTACCCCAAATAAATATGTTTTATCATTATTAGAGACGCACCAATGTATTGGCCAAGAATTGGTGTAGTTTAAAAACATCCGATGATCAGGGCCGTTTATATCCAATCAGTCAAAAGAGGAAAACATCAGTTTTCATGCTGTTTGTAAAGATGTCTCTTGTGTGTAATGATGATAAAACTGCAGTGTAATCTCTAATCTCTGCACTGATATTTTACAATGGAAGTGAGCAGCAGTGAAGCGGGAGCTTCAGCTTCGAGTCTAAATTTCTTTTTTTTGCGGTGCTGCTCGAGCTGATTTAAAGCACCGTACACTGATAAAAGATTTAAATGATGGCGATTTGACAAAAAAGTCTATATTGCACAGTAAAATATATTTGTAGAATGTATATTTCATATCCAGTTAGTGTTAATATATAAAAAGTGTTTATTAAAAATGACCAGTTTGATGTCAGTGATGAAGTAGAAATGCTTGTGTTTGTGGAGGGTGAACGTGAGACTATTTAGTTAATGTGTTAATGTTAATTAGAGTCATGTGTTTTCTGTTTATGAGAACAGTTACTGTCAAACTTGTTGAAATTGAGAGAATAAAGTTTACTTTCATTTCCTTCAGAATTGTGGAATTCATTATTAAATGAAAAGTAGATATAAAAAACAGAACTATCGATATCGACCGAGTTCACTCTGAATAATTGCTTATCATTATTGGCTGAGAAATTTAGTATCGGTGCATCTTTAATAATTATCAAGTATTATTCAGTGCAATAACAATATTTAAAAATAATTGTATATATATATATATATATATATATATATATATATCTTCTTTACAAAAGCTTCTGTATAGTTATAACACTACTTATTAAATTACAATAAAACTGGTAAACACTGCTGAGGGAGTGATGGTAAATTCCACATCTTTTTCTCTTCTGACTGCCGTAATCCATCTCTATAGTTTTTCCTCTCTTGGAAAGTCATGGGAAGGAAGTACTGGATTTATTTATTTCAGTGTTGAAGTAAACGGTAATGCAAAAAGGACTTGTTCTGATCTCCCATCTACCTGTGCAGGTGTTTACCCGGTTATAGTTTATTAAACCCAGAAATGGACGTATCTGCACAAACAAAATCCACTATATCTGGTGTATTGTGTAGCATGACTGAACTGACGTGCAGGTCTTAAATTGTTGTGGAAATGTTTTGAATATGGTATTAAAAAGTATTTAATTTGAATTGCTGATAGCTGCAGATACCCTGACTATGAGGATTAAAGAAGATAAACCTGTACTAATGCATCTTTGGTGTTTAAATTGTTGGGATTTTATCGGCTATAGTAAGATCAAAGAGCATCTTGTTACTGTTCTGTGTTTGTTTTTTTATTTCTTTCATGGGAATTTTCTTCAGAGTGGGAGTAAATCTCTCATTCCCATGCTGATATAAATGATTGATTTTGTACACTATGTTTAACGCTGGGGAAAACCTGTGTTATTTTAAAGAATGGCTGCAGTTCTCAGGTAATTTCTGGGACACAAATCACATAACCAGGAAGTGAAATTAAACACGGATGTTTTATATCATAAACAAGTCAGTAATAGACTGTGTGTGTGTGTTACAGTATAATACTGAGACTTTGTGCACAGGCTTTGTGAACTTAGTTCCAGTGAAGGGAAACTGCAATGCTACAGCATACAGAGAACTTCTATTGCAGTTATCACCAACCCAGTTCCTGGAGACCTATCTTTCTTCAGGTTTCATCTCCAAACAAAATCTAACACACCTGTTTTAGTTGATCAAGAACTTCTTAAGGTGATAATTAGATGGTCATATGAACACCATTAGGGTTGGAGCTAATGTCTTCAGGAAGGTAGATCTTCAGGACCAGGGTTTGTGACTAATGTGTATACAGTTGTGTGCTTCTAACATTGTGGCAGCAGTTTGGAGAAGAACCACATAAGGATGTGCCGGTCAGGTGTACAAAAACATTTAATGTACCACAACAATATACCAACAACATTTTTTTTTTATTTATTAAAGAATGAGACATCATATGTTTTATCCAGTTATATTTAATGTTGTGGAAACTAAACATATAGCAATATAAACAGTCCTCTCACCAGAATCTCTTTATTCTCTCTCTCTCTCTTTTCTCTCTATTTATTCTCTCGCTTTATTCCCTCTCTTTATTCTCTCTATTTATTCTCGGTCACTTTTCTCTCTCTCTCTATTCTCTCTTTATTCTCTCTCTCTATTACTCTTTTTATTCTCTCCCTATTCTCTCCCTAGACTCTTTATTCTCTCTCTTTATTGTCTCTCTCGTCACGTAAAAAACTGCAATTTGTAGTGTTAGTGAGAAACAGTAAAGAAGTGTAAACTCTTTGCTGAAGATGTGGGAAAACTTAAAGTTACAGCTTCACCTCTCACTGTTACACAGCACTGACACTGGAGACTCCTTCCATACATGTTACATAAACAAATTTCTCCTTACAGACCAGTGATTACACACAAATCTGTCTGAAGCGTCTGCTGTAGCAGCCGCTGTGAATGAGCTGTTACTATAGAAATGTTAATGTATTAGAAGGAGTGCATTCATATAAATCTGAATTGTAGCTGCCATTACAGAAAAGTAATCAGTGTGTGTGGCTGTGTGTGTGTGATAACATTATTAACATGTGATATATAAAGTGTGAGTACTGTACCAGGTAACTTGTCATGTGGTGTGGGGATTTAGTGGAGCAAGCCGGTGTAGTACTCCAGCTGTACTGAGTGTCTATAGATAAAGAGTCTATAGTACTCGAGCTGGAACGAGTGTTTAAAAATCACACTGAGAGTAAACTCAGTTTTATTCAGAAAAGTCAGCTAATCCACATCCTGCTCACGTATGAGAAACACAAAGTTCAATGTTAATGTTAAATTAATTTAACACAGAATCATGAGCATGTAAAATCCCTCTGTCTTTCTCTCTGTTCCTCTGTATCTCTTTGTTTACTTATTTGCATACAGTGTCATGCACATGTGCCATGCCTACCTCATTCATAGCAACTTAGTACAGGACTTGACTTTAGATATAACATTCTCACATTGCCATTTCCTTTGGATTAATGTCATTATGTAACATCCCTTATGCAAAGCACCACAAGGTGTGTTCACTGTGAAGATCAGATCCATTTTAACTACTGTCTTATGGGAAAATCTGCTTTTGAACTTTTACAGAGCAATTTAAGTTTAAAAGAAATCCCTGCCATCTAACACCAGCTTCTCTCACAAGCACCTGACCTGTTTAAAGTATATCATCATCTGCTATATGCACATGATAAAGTACTATACATTCATGATGACTGCTGTTGTGTTGATGTGTGTGTGTTGGATATGTTAGTATTTTTTATTTTTGAGTTTGAGTGTTTGACTGTGCAACACATTTCTCTTCCTCCAGGGTTGAATAAAGGTCATGTGACCGTCCTGATTGGCTGTTGGGGTTTTCTGCCAGCTCTTAGCAACAGCCTGCCCACACACTTTAAAAAGCAACAAAAACAAATCGCTTCCCAGAAGTCAGCTGACTTGTGTGTGTGTGTGTGTGTGTGTGTGTGTGTGTGTGTGTGTGTGTGTGTGTGTTTCTGAAGAAAATGAATGTTGAATTTCTACTGAAGCCAAATAAACCATGTGTGTAGATCAGAATAATTTATTTAATAATAGAACTATTAGATGCCCCAAAAGAAGCTTGAGAAGAAGGAACCAGAACTGGACAGAAGAATGAAATTTAAATTTAATTACATTTATTTATATAGCACATTTAACAATGGACACAAGAGCAGCTTTGCAGATATCTAGATATAGATATAGAAATTAGATTAATCCCTAATGTGCAGACAGACATGACAGTGGTGAGGAAAAAATCCCTGAGACGATTTGAGGAAGAAACCTTGAACGGAACCAGATTAAAAAGGGAACCCGTCCTCATCTGGGTGACACTGTAAAGTGTGATTATGAGTCACTGCATGTCCACAACTTTATACAATAGAGTCATGTACTGCTAAGAGTTTTTATTTCAGAGTTTTAGCTTTAAGTCTATATTATCCAAGTGAGGTTATCCACTGTATAATGAACGAGATTGGAGCATAATTTTTAGCAAGTGCAATCATTAGGCAATCCAATATAGACCATCCACTATCATCTTCAGGATATCTGAAGCCCCAGGTTGGATAGAAGAGGATTCAGGCTGAATAGAAGCTACATAGGAATGAAAGTTGCAGGTTGGCCACAGAACAATTAACACATTTCTTATGTTAAATATAAATTACACATACAATGTCAGCTGCCATGCCACATACAGCTACTATATATATATATATATATATATATATATATATATTAGTTTGTAGGTAGTAGTTACTACATAACATGACTATCCGGTGTCCCACAGAGTATCTGTATTCCTTTGAGATAGCAGGTAATATTAGATTCTTAGTCAATCACAGGATTTCACAGATAGTTATTCATGTAGGAGATAATGATATATGCCCTCATCAGTCAGAGGTTATTAAGAGTGTGTGTAAATTAGCAAAGGCAATGTCCGATGCTCTGGCCCCATCTCAGTGTGACATGGCGATGTAGATTACAGCAGGTTATAGTCACTGTACTGCCGGAGGTCCAGGTGGTGCTCCGTGGGCTTTATAGACAATTGTACTAGTTTTGAAGGCAAGGCTGGCCTGTTAGGCCGGACGGTATCCATCCCACTCAGGAAAGTTCTGCTCTCATTTCTTGCAGCAGAACACATAGTCTCAGAACAGTTCTAGTTCATCTTTGGCAATCCAGAGCCATGGCCAAGGAGCAGACAAGCAGGCTAAACCGATTGTCCGCTAGCTGCACTGAGTCCTCACCTAAGTCATAGTCGTCCTCAGATACAAGGCACAGAGCAATATCTTTAATCTCATCGACAGTTTGATGCTTAAGTTTTTTGCCAAAAGTACGTTCCGCCTTCTAAAAAAATGCTAACTAACTTTCTTTTACTCAATTCTGATAAAACGGAAATATTGTTAGGATCACGTGTAGTTAGGAATAAGATTTCTGATCAAATGGTTACTCTGGATGGACTTCCTGTTTCATCATGTGCAGCAGTAAAAGACCTTGGAGTGATTATTGACTCCAGTCTAT
>JAFFST010055122.1:70693-83672 GCA_022414735.1 Noturus placidus | reverse complement strand
AGTTCAGGTATTTCATGCGTTCCAGCTTAAGTACACCTGGTGCAACTAATGAAGCCCTTGATTAGTTGCATCAGGTGTGATTGAGGCAACACCTGTTTTGCAGATTCTATGCAGGGGATTGAATAATTTTGAGACTGGAGAAGTCATTATAAGTTGCATTTTCAGTTGAATTTGGGGAAACCATTTGACTTGCTACTGTTTGATTTGTTAAAAGTATTTAAATTTTGACAATAAACCTGTCACGTAAAGTAGGCGCTGGACTGAAACAAGTGCAGGTATGGCAGTTTAATCAATCAAAGTCCAAAGGATTAGGCATTAATCAATACACAAAGACAGGCAGAGGTCAGGCGATCAGGCAAACAGGTAAAGCTAGGCAGGGCAGAGGATCGAGGTCAACAGAGTAAACAGAGGTCAATGATCAGAAAAGCAAACACAAGATAAGGCCTGGACATACAACAGAGACTTGGCAACTGAATGTAATACTTCGTAAAGTCCTTGTGTAGAACGAGTCTCTTATATGTGTGGTGTGAGTGCTGTGAATTGGATGCAGCAGTGCATGATTAGAGTGAATGTGTGTGTTCTGGGAATTGCAGTCCATGGCAGCCATGTTTGTAGGCCTCCGTGAAGGATGGGAAATGTAGTCACTGGTTTTCAGTGATAGGACAAAACCTGATCTGCAATGGGGGTTGAATAATTTTTTATTACAACTATATTTTATATTTAATGAAATTAATATGTGGAAAGAAAGAAAAAACATGTGAAAGTGCATTTTAAGATCTTATGTCCTGAAACTGGAACTGTGTACATGTAATCAAGTGAACACATGACAACATCTGAGTAATATGTGATAACGAAAACTACATGTCCTACATCTGAATGATGTGGGGGTGGGGGGAATCACATGTGAACATAGATGTGAGGAAAAAAGACACACACATACTACATCTGAAAAGTCCATATGCGAAAATATGTGATGAAGTGTGAAGAAGTGTTGAAAAGTCATGTGTTAATCAGTGTGACTTTTCTATAAGGATAAAGTGGTGTGAAAAAGTGTTTGCCCCCTTCCTCATTTCCTGTTCCTTTGCATGTTTGTACAAACATGCAAAGGAACAGGAAATGAGGAAGGGGGCAAACAGTTTTTCACACCACTGTATCTACAAAATGTGACCTGAAATAAAGATTTTTAAAAATCATGTGCATGGTAACTCTGAGGGGATTTGGTATGATATTATCTCCTTTATCTCCTTCACAGAGAGACACTCGCTATGATGGTCAGATTGCTGTGTTCGGCTCTGATTTCCAAGAGAAACTGAAGAAACAGAGATATTTTCTAGTGAGTGTTGTTCCTCCTTTTCACCAAAAGAGAGCACCACTAACCTTTGCTAATCAACTTGCTTACTGTACAGTTCGTAAAGATTATGTGGAAAAATGTGTTTATGCTCCTACTGGAACATCCAGACAGTACGGCATTACAGTAATCTAGTCTAGAGGTGACAAAAGCATGAACTAATATGTCTGCATCCTATAGTCACATTATATTTCTTATCTTAGCAAGATTTCTGAGATGAAAGAAGGCTATCCTAGTAATATTATCTACATGAGCATCAAATGATAGACTGGAGTCAATAATCACTCCAAGGTCTTTTACTGCTGCACATGATGAAACAGAAAGGCCATCCAGAGTTACTGTGAGATCAGAAAGCTTATTTATAGCTACATGTGATCCTAATAAATGTATTTCTGTCTTATCAGAATTGAGTAAAAGGAAGTGAGTAGGCATCCAACGTCTAATGTCCTTTACACAATCCTCAACTTTATTAAGCTGCTGTCTGTTTCCTGGCTTCGCTGAAACATACAGCTGTGTATCATCAGCATAACAGTGGGAGATAATTCCATGTTTATGAATAATTTGACCTAGAGGTAGGATATATAAAGTAAAAATCAGTGGGCCTAAAACACAACCTTGTGGAACACCAAAGTTAACCTCGGTATGTATGGAGAAGTCGCCATTTACATCTACGAACGATAACGATCGGTCAGTTAAGACCTGAGCCAGAAGTGGACTTTTCCCTTAATGCCAACAACATTTTCTAATCTATTGAGGAGAATAGTTTGATCTATTGTATCAAAAGCTGCACTAAGGTTGAGTAACAAAAGCAGTGAGACACAACCCTGATCAGAGGTCAGTAGAAGGTTATTTACTACTTTAACTAACGCTGTCTCCATGCTATGATGATTCAAGTTATTCCTCAATAGTTTTTGCAGTGTGGCAGTGCGCATTATCCTGCTGAATGAGGCCACTGCCATTAGGGAATACCATGAAGGAGTGTACTTGTTCTGCAACATTGTTTAGGTAGGTAGTATGTGTCAAAGTAACATCCACATGAATGCCAGGTTGCAAGTTTTCCCAGTAGAACATTGCCCAGAGAATAACACCTTCTTCCCTGGTGCCACCTCTTTCTCTGGTAATGATGCACATACACCCACAGGATGTAAAAGAAAACAAACGTTATTCATCAGACCGGGCCACCTTCTTTCATTGCTCCATGGCCCAGTTCTGATAATCACATGCCCATTGTAGATGCTTTCAGTGGTGGACAGGGGTCAGCATGGGGAATACCCCACAAGCCCTGCTGTTTTGGAGATGCTCTGATCAAAGTTGCTCTGATCACTTCACCTGTCAGTGGTTTTAAGGTTATGGTGTATACTTGTGTATACTTCCATTATGACACTCAGACCTTGCTTTGAATTTAAATTATGATATGATTATAATACATAATTAGCACGCTCGCCTCACACCTCCAGGGTCAGGGGTTCAATTCCCACCGTGGCCCTGTGTGTGTGGAGTTTGCATGTTCTCCCCGTGCTGCGGGGGTTTCCTCCGGGTACTCCGGTTTCCTCCCCCAGTCCAAAGACTTGCATGTTAGACTGATTGGTGTCTCCAAAGTGCCCGTAGTGTATGAAAGGGTGTGTGAGTGTGAATGTAATTGTGCCCTGTGATGGATTGGCACCCTGTCCAGGGTGTACCCCGCCTTGTGCCCAATGCTTTCTGGGATAGACTCCAGGTTTCCCCGTGACCCTGAAGGAAGGATAAGCTGTATAGAAGATGGATGGATGGATGGATGGATGGATGGATGGATGGAATACATAAGTTCATGTACATATTGCATGTAGTGTAGGAAAGGACATGATTATGATACAGTTTATTGCTTATTGTTCTCTGTGTAATTGTTGTTCCTGCTACTTTCAGGTCGTCCTGCAACTCTTTTCAAGTGACTGCTGGTTTCTCTCTTACTTTCCTTATCATTAATCTGAGAGTGTGTTGTGAAGACATTTGTTGTGGTTCCCTGATCTTCCCACCTGCATATTATTGTAAAGATTGCACTGGCAGGGAGGTTTTAGCTTTTTGGCTATGATTCTGTGGCTTTTTCCATTTGAGTGTTGTTTAATAATACTGTCCCTGACTTTTAGGAAGCTCCTTTTATGAACCAATGAAAACGTATTTTATAATGACACAAGGAGCAATTTGCACGAGAATTGTTTTGTTTTCCAGAATTTATGTCACTGCATGTCATTATTTCATTACTGAATAAGTTTTTATTTGAAGATGTTGCTAAGAAGACTCGATTTTCACTGTATTGAGATAATTAGGTACACACTAAAGATTACAGTTACATTACATTACATTTATTCATTTAGCGGATGCTTTTATACAAAGCGACTTACAAATGAGGAAATACAAGCAAAGCGATATATCAAGCGGAGGACAATACAAGTAGTGCTACTGTACAAGATCTTTAATTGAGTTCTAGAGAAGCAAAGTGTACAGAGTAGAGTTGTTTTTGTTTTTAAGATAATATGGGGGTTGGCATTTTATGGGTTAGTTAGGTGTTCACGGAAGTGGGTGGATCTTTAGCTGTTTTTGAAGATGGGGAGAGATTCTGCTGTCCGGATTGAGGTTGGAAGTTCATTCCACCGCTGAGGAACAGTTCGTTTGAATGTTCTTGAAAGGGACCTTGAGTCACGCTGAGTAGGCACTACTAAGCGTCAGTTGTTAATTGATCGCAGATTGCGTGAGGGAACGAAAGCCTCAAGGAGAGTGTTGAGGTAGGAGGGTGCTGTTCCAGACAAGGTCTTGTACATGAGCATCAAGGCCTTGAATTTGATACGGGTAGCTACAGGAAGCCAAAGGAGGGAAATGAATAGTTGTGTGACATGGGTTCTTATGGGCTGGTTGAAGACGAGACATGCTGCTGCATTCTGAAATATTTGAAGGGGTTTGATGGAGCTGGCTGGGAGACCTGAGAGTAGTGCATCTGCATTTAGACTGCAGAATGTTTTTATACACTAGAAGAATATAGCTTGGCTTCTTTTTCATCCCTTACAAAAATATACTTTAAATTATGTCTCAACTGGCTACACGCTGTACACGTAATACTTATTTAAACCAAAACATTTGTGTAAAATCAGGTGGGTGCTGGTGCCATTGGCTGTGAGCTTCTGAAAAACTTTGCCCTAATTGGCCTCGGTGCTGGAGGGGGCGGGCACATCACAGTGACGGACATGGATTCGATCGAGAGGTCCAATCTGAATCGTCAGTTCTTGTTTAGGTCAGAGGATATAGGGGTAAGAAAATTATTTTATTGTGTGCTATAAAAGCATTGTATAAAGTACAATATAACCACAACAGAAACGTGATGAATTTATCATGTGCCTGTACATTATTGAAAATATTATTAATTAGTCATATAATGGGTTTTGCATAGTTTATAGTAATGCAAAGTCTTGATAAAGAATAAGATCCTATTGATTTGTTTTAAGATAAAGGCTTTTATCTGCCAGCTTAGAAACAAAGACACACATTTAACCACACATTTAGACCTGCTGCACTGGGAAACAATGCTCTCAATCATATATCAATTCTCTTTTTTTCATCTCCTTCTTTACAGAAGCAGAAATCAGAGGTGGCAGCTGCGGCCGTGCGTAAAATAAATCCCAGCATGAATATCACACCTCACCAGAACCGTGTGTGTCAGGAGAGCGAGGGCATCTACACACACCAGTTCTACAGCAGCCTGGATGGAGTGGCAGCAGCTCTGGATAATGTGGAAGCCAGTGAGTAATTACAGCACTGCTGCTGTTATAGAGAAACAGTGCATCCGTGCGTACTTTGATGGAGTCAGTTGGTTTTGTTATTATTAATAACGATGACCGGATGTGATCTCTGCAATAGGCTCAGAAGGTACATAAAGGGATAGTTCACCCAAAAATGTTAATTGTTCATGTCGTTCCAAACCCATAAGACTTCCGTTCATCTTCAGAACACAAATGAAGACATTTTTATGAAACCTGGGACTTTTCGGCCCCTCCAAAGTTTTGGAACGACATGATGGGGAATAATTGATGACAGAATTTAGATTTTTGGATGAACTATTGCTTTAAGAATTAAAACTACTTATATCCTATTATAGGAGTCTTTCTGAATTCCTGTCTTTGCCACAATGACTGCATGCTAACTATATGAGCAGCTGTATATCAATGGTGTTACTTGTATATATTTATGAACGCTACTAATCTTACATAAACACAAAATCTATATAACGCACTGAAGCATATATATCATTTTACTTTCAAAATGCATTTGAGAAGATTGAGGTAGTCCATGTTATATTCACCTGCCATATCACATGCCATACCATCAACTGGCAGTTCACTATATGAGCTAAACACTGATCACTGTTAACGTGAGACTGTCTTTGTCCTATGTAAAGGAGTGTATCTGGATGGGTGCTGTGTGCAGTACCAAAAACCCATGTTAGAGGGAGGGACTCTGGGTGGGAAAGGTCATACTCTGGTGGTGGTTCCACACCTGACTGAATCCTATGGACCAGCATCGTCTTCGGGACAGAAAGAAATTCCACTTTGCACACTGAAGCACTTCCCTCATCGCATAGAACACACTCTGCAGGTAAAGCTCTCCGATCACATCACTGTAACACACAACATCTGACTCCACAGGAAAGAGAACGGGTTTAGTTTGGATTACACATCTCTGTTTTAAAGTTCTAGCAAAATCTATCAATCAGAATTTGATCGTATGCCCTAAATGAGTCTAACAACATTTGTCACTATTTCCTCCTACTGCAAAGCAAGGTATCATTATACCACATCTGCACTGAATTCTCAAATCTGATTGGTCAGAAGGCATTGATTCATTTTCTTTACTGTTAACGCTGACAGTAGCACGTGTTGCAAGGCACATCACAGGTTTACATCAATGCATTCATTCTAATATGTTATATGTTAGCAGCTAATTCATTTTATGATGGATGCTGTACATCATTTGAGGCAAGTAATAAACCAATTTTAACAAATAAATGTGTATGATCACTGATATGTTTAGGCTTTCTATTAGGAGATTTTTATTTTTATATATAAGCTGAGTTATCCATCCATCCGCCGCTTATCCTTCAGAGTCACCAGGAAACCTGGAGCCTATCCCAGGGAGCATGGGGCACAAGGCGGGGTACACCCTGGACAGGGTGAAATCCATCGAAGGGCACAATCACATACACACTCACATGCCCATTCATACACTACGGGCACTTTGGACATAAGCTGTGTTATTTTTATAATTATTATTATCTTATTGCCTTCAAGAGAGAGAAAAAAGAGAGACTGGTGACAGAGTGACAGGTTATAGCTGCCGTAACATAAGTGATAGGAGGAACTAACTTGTTCCACAGATGAATAGAAATTATTCGAAGGAAATTTTATATACAGTATCTCACAAAAGTAAGTACACCCCATCACATTTGTGTAAATATGTGATGATATCTTTTCATGTACAACACTGAAGAAATGACACTGTGCTACAATGTAAAGTAGTGAGTGTACAGCTTGTGTAACAGTGTAAATTTACTGTCCCCTCACAATAACTCAACACACACACATTAATGTCTAAACCACTGGAAACAAAAGTGAGTACACCCCTAAGTGAAAATGTACACATTGGGCCCAAAGTGTCAATATTTTATGTGGACACCATTATTTTCCAGCACTGCCTTATCCCTCTTGGGCTTGGAGTTCACCAGAGCTTCACAGGTTGCCACTGCAGTCCTCTTCCACTCCTCCATGATGACATCACGGAGCTGGTGGATGTTAGAGACTTTGTACTCCTCCACCTTCCGTTTGAGGATGCCCCACAGATGCTCAATAGGGTTTAGGTCTGAAGACATGCTTAGCCAGTCCATCACCTTCACCCTCAGCTTCTTTAGCAAGGCAGTGGTGGTCTTGGAGGTGTGTTTGGGGTCTTTATCATGCTGGAATACTGCATACTGATCATGCTCTGCTTCCGTATGTCACAGTACATGTTGGCATTCAAAACACTGATGCTCTGCGTGTAAGCCTTTCTATGGAAAGGAAAACCCTGCACTACTATAACAGTACACCTCTTCCTGTTTTATTCCTTACATAGCACATGCTGCATGTAGCACTTATGATGCCTGTAATATATATATTGACAAACTGTCATTTCAGTGGGCCAGAGAGCAGTTTGAGGGCCTTTTCAAGCATGCACCAGAGAACGTGAACCAGTATCTAAGGTACGTTTGCATTCCAACATGCAATAACTGTTAAAAATGTGAGGAAAACACAAATTGACGGAGATAAATACCTAGACGTTGAAGACTGCTGGTCAAATTGCCTATTATTCTTACACACCTCTCACACATACTAAACTGAACCCCATCCCACTCACCCTGCAATATGTGTAGGTCTTATTTAAGTTCTGTGTCATCTCATGGGGTTAGTGTGATGTTTAATGGAGCACCATGGTCCTGGAGAAAGGTTGTTTCATTTCATTGTGTACTCTACCAGCTGTATATGGCTGAAATACCAATAAAAACCACTTGACATGACTTGACTTGTAGATTAATAATACTATGTGTAACCCTAGCTCTGATGTCCCTAGGGACGGCTGTGGCTCAGTCTGTAGACCGGGTTGTCCACTAATCCACTAATCGTAGGGTTGGCGGTTCGAATCCCGGCCCGGGTGATCCCATGCCGAAGTGTCCTTGGGCAAGACACTGAACCCTAAGTTGCCCCCGATGGCAAGCTAACACCTTGCATGCAGCTCTGCTACCATTGGTGTGTGAGTGTGTCTCATTTGTAAGTTGCTTACAAATAAAAGTGTCTGCTAAATGAATAAATGTAAATGTCAGTAACTTGAATTAAATCTTTTTTGGGGGAAAAAAAAGCTTTTTATGAGATCCATCCAAATGTCCCCATAAGGTCAAAAATACAATGTATTTCTATTACATAGTGGCATTTGGAACAAAGAGTTAGATGCACTCCTCAAAACACACACACACACACACACACACACAGACACACACACACACACACACAAATACTGAAATATCCAGATAAAGCCCTCAGCTTGAGTTTGAACCTGTTTTCTGACTTCCTGTGTTAAATCTTAACACAAGCCAGATCTTCTTTCTAACATCTGTTTAAAAGAATGACAGGGAAGTTTAGCAAGAAAAGAGTGCACACATTCGCACAGGAAGCGGTGGCTTATGGTGCATGCAGATAATGCATAGTGAATGCTGCAGTGTGCCTTCCTTAAAACCAACTACTTCCTGTTGACTGACTGGATAATTTACGTCAGATCCTGCATGCCGACTCAGCCAACATGCCACTTGAAATGTCACATTAACCCTGTGGCCTTGTATCTACACATTTCTCTAGCGTACCCTGGAGGTCAGTTTTAGTGCTACCAGTACACGTAGTGGTGTGGCTGTATTTACAGTTTAATTCACATTTCCTTTTCAATGGATATTGTCACATAACAGCTTTACAGAAATCAGGATGTAGATTTACATCCATAATGACAGGAAGAACTCCCTGAGATGACATGAGGAAGAAGCCAGACTCAAAAGGGAACCCGTCTTCTTCGGGGATTATAAATCATTAGTCCTCTACAACTGTATAAAGTCCAACAATGCGGAGGTGTTGAAAAGATGCACAGTATAAGCGAATTGCGAATAAGAGACTACGGATAAGCACGAGACATCTTCATCATCTTTAGGATTGCTGCAGTAATTCTTAGGCATGAGGTTTTTGGGAAGTGCAAATCACTGGAGTATCCAAAAATAGTTGTGCAGATGTGCAGTTTATCTGTGCTTAAATAAGTGTGTTACCTCAGGGTTTTCCTATACTGCATGAAATATAAACTATATAGAATTTGACTACACATGAATGGCATGTGGTGTTCTCCAGTTTCCTTCTATCTTGAATTTCCCCACCTTCTGCCCAATGCTGCCAGGATAGGCTCCGTATTCACAGCGACCCAGAACAGAGTAAAGCCGTTACTGAAGATGAATAAATGAATAAATTAGACTGGTACTAATAACCCACTGTGCTGTTATTGAACACCTGCTCTGACATATAACGCACATATTGCTAGGTTTGCTACATTTCTTCCTGTTTTAATATTTGACATGTTTCCTCCTGACAGCGATGATGAATTTTGGGCTCATACTGTTGGCCGAGGGCAAGCTGAGGCCTTCGAGGTGGTGGAGGCAGTGTATAGAAGTCTGAAGGACAGACCAAATAACTGGCAGGATTGTGTGGCTTGGGCTCGTTTGAAGTGGGAGAGCTTTTACAACAACGACATCGCACAGCTGCTCTTCTGCTTCTCTCCTGACCATGTATTGTACACACACACACACACACACACAATTATAATGGGGTCAGTCCATCTGAAGTGGTCCAACAATTGTGAAGATGGTTGCTAGACTGTTTTTATTTGTAAACTTTTGTTTACTTTTGTAAATTTTTATATAATTTTGCACATTCTTGTTCCTTAGACTTAGAACTTAAGTCAAAATGTAATGCTCAAGATTGCTCACTTTTTGGGTCAATTTATAATGGGAAGGGTCAGAGTCTCATTTTAGAGGATATCTAGTAAAATATAGTGCACATGCAGAACATTTCAGGTTTGACACTTCTCTTTTTTTATGGGGGTGAAAGCGTGCAATTTTATTAAATTCTCCTCATTTCGGGGTGAATATCTCGGGTGCGGGACCAGATACGAACCTGAAATCTTCACAGAAATAAGTCCTCTATCGTAGGATTCTGCTGTGATAATTTTGAGTTTGTGATCCTATTGGTTACAGAGCTAGGGCTAGTCGAATTCTGTGGAAAAGCCTACTTTATGCATGCATTTTGTGAAATTAACAGGTTATATAAGCATAACGAATAATAAAAATGAACAGTGTTTTACAGTAACTATGTTTATGATTGACATACAATAGCGTATGCCTGTCAGTGAGGTCTAAAATGTTACTACATTTGATATTGACAAACAGTGAAGCATGATCTATCACAGGGTTCTTCAAACCTGCAGAGTAGAGCTCCAACTTCCAAACTCACCTGCCTGTAATTTTCTAGTCATCCTGAAGTTAGCTTCTAGTTCTAATTCTAGTGCAAAAATGTTTGTATATGTACATGTACCTTGCACTTCAGATCAGTTTTTGTCCCAAGGAGCAAGAACCATGAGCCTGAGCCAAGATATTTTCCATAAACAGCTGTATAACCACAATTTGTTGTATGCCATGACACAAAGATGGCCGTCGTAGTTAAACCAAGTAAAATTAACAAAAATAAAAATATGTTCACTCAAAACAAACGGGCAAATTAAAAATAGTCAATCAACCTGTATTTGACCACTTGAGATTAAATGTAGTGTAATGTTAATGTATCTTGAGGGCATGTGTAATGGAGGAGAAGATGACAATAAACAGTTGGAAGGTCCTGGTTCTGTGCCAAGCTTGCAACTGTGTTCAGAATATCCAGTTAAATGTGAAACCTGCAGATGGCGCTGTGGGCTACACAAACCCAACTGACTCAGTTCAAGGCCTTCCAGCTCTGAAAGATATGGTGCTGTTCAAAATGGATTACTTGTATGTTAAGTACTGCATTAGAATACACTGTGAACTGCATACTATATACTATATATACTATATACACTGTGTAGTATTCCTCATAGTAGTATGCAGTAAGTCATATTCATTTGTGGGTGCAGATACTTCAGGAGTACAATACTGTAAATACAGTAATGCCAGGGTTCCAGGCACAACTATATTAAGACAGTCATCACGGTTAGTTATGAACTAAAGCCCTTCTGAGGTGAAAGTATAAATAATGGATTTAATAATTTGTTAATTACTTTTATAGCCACAACAATGAATAAAAACAAGCCAAGGTATTTAATGATTATTAATTGATTATTGTTAGTTTGCTCATATAGCTAATTGAAATTATAGCTACATGATGTACTTTTTCCGTTGATAGCATTGTCCTAAACTTATGTAAATGACATTCTAGTTTCATTCCAGTGACGTCCTGCTAGTTTCAGTTCACAACAAGTTGTCGTTATTTTGACCACATTTTGAAGAATCTGATCACGGCTACAGCTCATGATAAAGCAAATATGCATCATCACTGCTCTTACGTGATTGGTGAATTGTAAATAAGTGAAGAACTGAATTGAAAAGGGAAGTTGTAGTGACAATTAGCGATTACAATAATAGTATTTCCTTTTCTTCCTGACGCAGTGTGATAAAATGCTGTAAATAGAATTTGTACGCATACGTACAAATGAGCAGATGACCTATTCAACTGCATGAGGAACTCTGCGCAGAATCATTCATACTCTTACTGTATTTATTGAAACAGAAAATATAGGTGACAGTTTATTGTCAATCTTTTTATGATGAGCATACATTGCAGTAATGAAAAGAGTGGTCATGTTTGGAAATCATGGGAGGCAGAGATAGGTTAATACATGCAAGACTTTGGAGAGACAGTGGACACGTGAGGGACACGTGGGGGAACCTGGAGGCTATCCCAGGGAGCATCGGGCACAAGGCGGGGTTCACCCTGGACAGGGTGCCAATCCATCTCAGGGCACAATCACACACACACTCACACACACATTCATACACTACGGACACTTTAGACACGCCAATCAGCCTACTATGCATGTCTTTGGACTGGGGGAGGAAACTGGAGAACCCGGAGGAAACCCCCGACGCACGGGGAGACCATGTAAACTCCACACACACAGGGTCACGGTGGGAATCAAACCCCCGACCCGTGAGGTGTGAGGAAAAAGTGCTAATAAGGTTATCAACACACAAAATAAATAAATAAATAAAAATACATAAGGGTCATGGTGGCTTAGTGGTTAGCATGTTTACCTCACACCTTCAGGGTTCGGGGTTCAATTGCCGCCTTTACCGTATGTGCGTGGAGTTTGCATGTCCCTGTGTTTTGGGGTTTCTTCAGGGTACTCCAGTTTCCTCCCCCAATCCAAAGACATGCGTTGTAGGCTGATTTGCATTTTCAAATTGTCCATATTGTATAGTTGTGCCCTGTGATGGGTTGGCACCACATGCACAATGTCCCCTGCCTCATGCCCCAAGTCCCCTGTGATAGGCTCCGGGTTTCCCCGTGACCCTGTGTATGATACGTTGTACAGAAAATAGATGTATTGATGGACAGTGATCAAAGAAGCGTCTATGCCAAAGTAGTGTGCATGTTTGTTTCAACTGATTTGACTTTAATTGTATGGCTGCATGACGTAAAAGCATGTAACTCTGAGAGAAGTGCCAGACCAGATGTTCAGAAAGATTATTCATTTCATCTCGAACCTTTAGCTTCTGGGGTTGAGTACAACTTGTTGACTCATGATTGGTCCTGTTTTTTATGTCTCCAATTAGGACAGAGTTGAAGCCAGTAATTCTGATCACTTTAACAATTAAATCAATTGTACAGACCCTCTCATTGTCATTTAAATATGTACAGTGGTGGGAAAAAGTGTTTGCCCCCTTCCTCATTTCCTGTTCCTTTGCATGTTTGTCACACTTAAGTGTTTCGGAACTTCAAACCAATTTAAACAATAGTCAAGGAC
>JAFFST010055122.1:3615-20608 GCA_022414735.1 Noturus placidus | reverse complement strand
TACATACATACACACACACACACATATATATACATATATATATATAAAAAGATTAGGTGATAATGTCCTGTTGACTGGCTGTCATTTGTGTTAACAGTGTGTGTTTGTACCTTGGCATGTTTCCTGACTGTCTTTAGAAAAGCCCACAGTCCTTCAGGTTGTTTTTGATGATGACATCAGTGACTGCATCGAACACAAACTGTACGTTCTTGGTGTCGGTGGCGCAGGTAAAGTGGGTGTAGATCTCTTTTGTGTCCTTCTTCTTGTTCAGATCCTCAAACTTGGTCTGGATGTAGCTCGCCGCTTCGTCATATTTGTTGGCTCCTAAACAATAGGAACAGGAAGACGAGGAAAACATCAGTGTGAGTAACAATGCAGCATGAAACCCAGGTGCCACGGTCGGTGCACTCAAAAACGCCAACGCTAGCGAGTGTTCTAATTTGCATAACAGCTATATGGCAAGATATCACTGAACATTTCGAGATCTGGGAATTATACAGGTGCAGCTCGAACAATTTGAATAGCATGGAAAAGTTCATTGATTTCAGTAATTTAATTCAAAACGAATTACTGTCATATATTCTAGATTCATTACACAAAGTGAAATATTTCAAGCCTTTTGTGTTTTAATCTTGATGATTACAGCTCATGGAATTAATAAAAATCCAATACCTCAAAATATTAGAATAAAGAATTTATAAATGCATTATAAAGACATTTAAATTACATGGGAAAAAAATAACTTGTGAATTTCCATCCATCAAACTCAGTTTACTTACAATGCACCCCACCTTTAACAGCACGTCTATAATAACTGAAGCTGTAAACATGGGGACTATTTGGATACCATCAATCACTAACAAACAACGATGACAAGTCATGACCTTAGTATTAAAAGATTCTATCTGGCTGAAGAGTTGTTTTGAGAGATGGGACGTCAAAGTTCTGACATTTCGGCTATCAAAAGTCTACAGTACTGCGATCTGCATACAGAGTTCAACAAAGGCTACACTAAGCAAGATCAAATAACCTCGTCCATTTCTCATGAAGTAATCCTTCAGTCGGAATAAATGATTAATAACTCGGCAACAAGTCTTAAATCTCTAATCAAAAAGTGCTAAATATTTCACTTAATCCGTTGTTGTTAAACAAGACATTCCATCTTAAAATGTATTTTTAAAACCGTTAACAATATAGTCATATTGAATAATCAAATCAATACATACTACACACACACACTGTACAATATTCTGATTAGTACCGAGTCATATAAACGCTGTAATCCGATTGCCCGATGCAGATTCAGACAATATTCTGATTCCCACCTCTGGACTATGACTGTTTTTAAATGGGAAATATGCTGCATGTAAACACCTTATTCAGAATATCCACTGAAAGCAGATGTATGCGCATGCTCAGTCCACAAGGAATTTTGGGTGCTAACAGATGCTTAGCTGTAGGCTAGGTGTTTAGGAATGCCAACTCGGGCATACTTACAACAACCCTGTATAGAGGAATATTCCGATGCCTGTGCGCATATAAACATCGTACTCCGAATATAGCTGCGACCCGAATTAATAGACATTAAACGGAATTTGATGCGAGTTTAAATTTAGACATTGGAAGGTCAGTTTAAAAGAGACGCATGGCATGCAGCTAACTAAGACCAGTAATAATAAATTCTACTGTTCTCTGGTGTCATCTACAATAATAGAGAACACCGTATAAGGATGAGAAGCAGGCAGGCAGAGAGATATAATCATAAACTGTCTACGACTGTAGTAAAAGAGAGAATTTTCCAATCCTGCACTTATTACTGAACACAGAGGTCAGAGCACAGGGTCAGCCATGATACAGTGGCCTTGCAGCAGAGGGGGTTAAGGGCCTTGTTCAAGGGCCCAACAGTGGCAGCTTGGTCGTGCTGGGGCCCGAACCCCCAACCTTCCAAATCAGTAACCCAGAGCCTTAACTGCCAAGCCACCACTACTACATCTACGCGACCTTTTGTTTTTCTATGATCCGCCCCGACTACTTAGATCAAAAGATGCAGACTATGTGACGGTACCTCAAATAGCGAAGGCTACAGCAGGGGGAAGAGCTTTCTCTTATTGAGCCCCACAGTTATGGAACAGTCTTCCAATTAGTTTTCGGGACTCAGACACCGTCTCAGAGTTTAAGTCTAGGCTTAAAATGTATCCGTTTACTAGACCTTCTATTATGCTAATTCCCAGTCCTAATAATCTTTTCTCTCCCTTAGTACTTCTGTCAAGGCACACATGATTTTATGGAGATACTAGAGATCCTGATCCTCTCTGGACCTGGCTGATCCGTTTCGGATGTCCTACCTCTGGATGGAGCTCTCATCTACTCCAATTCCAGACAGCTGGGACTACGGCTTCTTCTAAAGGCCAAACAGACTTCATATAAACCCATAATGAACTTTTTCACACTATCTGTTGTGACCCAGATGAGGACGGGTTCCCTTCCGAGTCTGGTTCCTCTCAAGGTTTCTTCCTTTTAACATCTTAGGGAGTTTTTCCTTACCACCGTTACCACTCTGTATACCGTGTTGATATTTCTGTAAAGCTGCTTTGAGACAATGTCTATTGTAAAAAGCGCTATACAATTAAATTGGATTGAATTGAACCACTGTCCCAAAACCAAAAAGAAAGTACGCCCCAGTGATGACCCTCATCATACTAAGGTCAAACAAATCAAAATGCAGAATGCCCAAGATGTTCTGCTGCTTCAATGCCAAAGCAAAATCATTCAGAACTGTAAATCCCCACATTGACTTCCCGAGTGGTTGAGGAGTAAAATTCACAAATTATTAAATCTAACTTATTATAGTTATAATGATAACTATACGATGCAAGGTTGTACAACAAATGGGGTGTTTCTTTGGTTTTGGAAGAGCCCGTGTTGGTCGTACAGACCTGTATACTCAGGGAAGCAGATGCTGAGAGGGCTGCGTGTGATCTTCTCCTCAAACAGATCCTTCTTATTGAGGAAGAGGATGATGGAGGTCTCGGTGAACCATTTATTGTTGCAGATCGAGTCAAAGAGCTTCATGCTCTCATGCATACGGTTCTGTAACAAAGGCAGGAAAAAGTGGCGAGTGAATGAATAAATCTAGGAGATTACACAGTGGATTGACCACAAGGGGGAGCCACTACTTCATACTACTTCTGACCGAATACATACCCTCACAGGTCACTTTAATAGGAACACCTGCTCGTGTATGCCGTTCATCTATTCAGATTATCACGTGGCAGCAGTACAAAGCATAAAATCATACAGATACATGTCAGGAGCATCAGTTAATGCTCACATCAAACATCAGAATGAAGAAAATGTGTGATCTCAGTGACTTTGATCAGGACATGGATAGAGTCTCAGAATGGTGCAAAAAACCCATCCTGTGATCAGAGATCAGAGGAGAATGACCAGACTGGGTCGAGCTGACAGGAAGTCTATAGTAAGTAAAATAATCACTCTTTACAACCACAGTTGTAACACAATACATCAAACCCTGAGGTGGATAGTCTGCAATAGCAGATGACCACATCAGGTCCCACACCTGTCAGCCAAGAACAGGAATCTGTCTAGGGGGGGAAACCTGGACTGTGCCCATAAAATAATGTTCAACTGTCCAGTTTGGGTGAGTCTGTGCCCACTATAGCCTCTGCTTCCTGTTCTTGGCTGACAGGTGTGGTCATCTGCTGTTGTAAATGGTAAATGTTGCACTTATACAGCACTTTTATCCAAAGCACTGTGTCTCATTCACCCATTCACACACACACCAATGGGAGCAGAGCTGCCATGCAAGGTGCTAGCTTGCCATCGGGAGCAACTTGCGATTCAGTGTCTTGCCCAAGGACACTTCGGCATGTGGAGTCACGTGGGCCAGGAATCGAACCGCCAACCCTACGATTAGTGGACAACCCGCTCTACCACCTGATCCACAACCGCGCCAGGATGTTGTAGCCCATCCACCTCAAGGTCTGGTGTTTTGTGCATGCATAGAGAGGCTTTTCTGCTCGACACTGTTGTAAAGAGTGATCATGAGAGTTATTCTATCCTTCCTGGCCATTTTCGTAATAAAGTGGACAGTGAGCGTAACTCATGTCAATTCACAATTGCAACGTACCTCACCGTCCGTCATGAACAAGGGCTCATTTTAGCTTTAGGAAAAGAAAAAAAAAAAAAAAAGTCAAATACGCTATTGTCCTCACCATCTCTTCATCCTCGGCCAGCATCAGGTCATAGGCACTTAGAGCCACACAGAAGATGATGGCAGTCACTCCTTCAAAGCAGTGGATCCACTTCTTCCTCTCTGACCTCTGCCCTCCAACATCAAACATCCTTCAGAGAGAGATGGAGAGAGGGGGGGGGGCTTAATCATCAAGATTTCATTAAGCTCATGGGGGGAAACAAAGACAAAAAACATTAAGCTACATTAGCAGAGCTCCTACAGCCAACACAATGGAGAAATTTCACGACTCATTTATAGCCATCTTTCAGTCTAGGTGTTTCAGAAGAAATCCATGTAGAACCGACACTTTTACAGATTTGACATCTGCGTTCCATCTGTCCAGTCTGAGACGTCATCACTGCCGCAGGCATTTTCAGGAGAAAAGTTTCTATGGTTACAGGAAGTGAGACCGAGTGAAGGAGCAGCATTTTTTGACTCCCTCTATTGATTATGTATTACTCATTACACAAAACCGAAGAGGTGATGGACTGCATGGGGTACTGTAATAGCACTGGGGTATTACTGTTTGGTTTTAGTTTCCTGAAGTGTCTTACTACCGTAACAATACAGCACTCGAACAGCCACAAACTGACAGACATAAGAGCTGCCAACAAGAACTTCCTAGCAAGCAGAAAGAGGGGGTAGGGACGATTAACTGCAGACATATTTGGATTTTATAAACAAAACTCCCGATGAGCTTACTTCATACAGTTTTAAAATGAACAGAAGCACATGTCCAATCGTACATGATAACTCCCAAAGATAACTCGATTCAAATTCCCTCGCTCAGATCCGGACATGCTTTCTGGTAATGAGTGTAACGGATTATTCGATACCAGTGGCTTGCACAAATGAGCAGTGTTTGCTCTGGCAGGTGTCTTTAGAGAGAATACAGGGCTAAAGTTAGCAAGCTTTTTTGTTTTTCTGAGCAACAGCAAGAAAGTAGCATCCTTTATCATCATCATTATCTTTCCTACTGGCTCACTAGTTCACCTAAATAAAGTGGCAGTGAAGCCGAATGAACCGCTGAAAGAAACAAAACAAGTCTGTCACATCCTGTGCCCTTTCCCCTACAGAGAACTGGCGTTTCCGCCGTGAAAATTTGACTCAGGTTTACGCTCACCACATTTTTAACTGAAAAGCATAGTTTCTCTAGGTGTCTCCAGTATCGAGAGGTCAAAAAACAAAAACTCTACAGATAAATCAGAGGTTGGCACCTCTGCATAAGCACACAGAGAACCACAAATATAAACATGGAAGAGAGAGAGAGAGAGAGAGAGAAGAGAGAGAGCGAGAGAGAGCGAGAGAGAGAGAGAGAGAGACCGAGAGAGGGAGAGACAGAGAGAGGGAGGGAGAGAGAGAGAGAGAGAGAGAGGATGAGTGTCAGCAGGGTCGCTCACTTGAAGTGCAGGTCCTTAAAAGTGAAGTGAGTCTCGACGATGCCGGTAGTCTTCACTCTGGTCCTCAACACATCCTGTTGGGTGGGAATGTAGTCGGCTCGTGCTATCCTCTCAAGATCATTCAAATAACTACACACACACACACACACACACACACACACACACAAAACTTAGTTCTCTCATTAGCTTCATCAGTATGAAGATAAATAAATCATTTACACAAAAGGTTTGAGCTGGATTAGGCTCCTTCTCGTCCATTACAGTGCTGTGAAAAAGTATTTGCCCTGGCCATATTTCTTCTGTTAATTATAGCAAACCCAGTTCAATCAAATCAACACTTAAATAGTTCCAACAGCATGAAGTCGGTTAACAGGTCTAACTCCGTAATCACACGATGCACACTATGAAAGAAACTCCAGAAATGATGGGGAAGAATAATACAATATCAAGGGCTCTCTGACTGCAAAGAACCACAGTGAGACCCATTATCTCCAAATGGGGAAAAAACAAAAAAAAAAAACCACCTCAGCACAGTAGTGAACCGTCCCAGAAGTGTCCGACCTTCCAAAAGTCCTTTAAGAGCACAGCAACTACTCACTCATCAAGGAAATCACAAAAGAGCAGAGGACTACATCAAAAACACCTACAGGCTCTCTTGCTTCAATAAAAATAACTTGACTCCACTATCAGAAAGACACTGTGCAAAAATGGACTCCACGGAAGAGAGGCGACGTGAAAACCACGGCTAAACCAGTAAGAACATTTAAGCTCAAAAACACACCTTGATGATCCTCAAAAACTTTAGGAGAATGTTCTTTAGCCTGAGAGGTCAAAAGTTGAACTGTTTGGAAGACAGCGATGCCGTTACATCAGGCATAAACCCAACACAGAATTCCACAAAAAGAACATCAGAACAGTGGTCAAGCATGGTGGTGGCAGTGTGATAGTGGCTTGCTGCTTCAGGACCTCGGCAACTTGCAATATAAACTCGGAAACATTAATTCTCCTCTCTACCAAAAAATCCTGGTCTTCAGTCCATAAATTGGAACTCAAGCACAGCTGGATTATGCAGCAAGACACTAGCTGCGTTAACATGGACAACAATATTCCACTCTTAACCGGATTAAGACCCGACTCGGATTACGAAACTAGCATGTAAACAGTGATTTTCACTTACATTAATCTAATTAAAGTCATACTGGAATGAAGCTCTAATGGAATGAAGACAGGTGGAGTTCTCCTGTTTTAGTCGTATTATGGACGTGTATTACAGACATGTAAACACCTTAATCACATGATGAACGCCGTGTGAGAGTTTTCACCGCATTTTGCGACAGGACACAATCACACACGGCAGTTCTCAACATTTACGGCGAATAAGAGAGTTCGGCTGCGTCCCAAACCGCACACGTCACTACTATAGACCTGTAGTATCTCGTCTACTATATAGACAGTAAGTACGCGGTTTGAGACGCAGCCCACGGCTTCAAGCAGTCGTCTATTAGCACGTACAGCACGACAAATAATTAACTGCACTTAAAGTGTTCATAAAATAAATAAACGCACCCAAAACTGTACACGGTCCCATAACGAAGACGAACTGTATGTTGATGCGTGAAATTCTGGAGGGACGTCGGACGGCGTGGCGCCGTGACGTAATGACGCGGGCTGTTAATCTAATTCTGATCTATAACATGTAAAGCGGGTACATGACAGGAGTATTCTAAAAGCGACTCATGTAAACACCTTCATCACATTATTATCTTAATCAGAGTCAGGTCAAGAATTACAGTACTGCTGTCCATGTACACAGAGTCACTGTTCCAGAGCATAGGAGTAAGTCTATTCCTGAATGGTGTAAAAAAAAAAAAAAGAAGCTAAATTAAAGTTTTGGAATGGCCTTGTCAAAGTCCTGACTGGAACCATTTGAGATGCTGTGACAGGACCTTATATGGGCAGTTCATGCTCGAAAACCCTCCAGTGTGGCTTTACACTAAAGCAAAGAAGAGTGGGCCAAAATTCCACTCCAGTGCTGGCTGTGATCTCCACTTATAAGCGTTAGGTTGCAGTTATTGCTGCTAACGTGGTACAACCAAATTTTAAGTTTAAGGGGGCAATTAGTTTGCCACATGGGTGACAGGTGTTTTTGTTTGAAGACTTAAAACTATTAGTACGAGATATATATATATATATATATATATATATATATATATATATATATATATATATATATATATATACACATACATACACACACACACACACACACACACACAAAAACTCAGGAAATACTTTTTCACAGCACTTTATATGCAGATTAATCAACCCAGAATTTCTTAAAAGAGACAAAGCAGCACATCCACATATAATCCAACTCAAACAGCGCAATGACGTTTCAGGACCACTGTAGCTGGCAGTGTGGCAGGAACATGCTCTCTCGTGGGCCAGAAATAACCCCGTTAGCTCATTGAGCCATCTCTAACGGACATGCAGACTCCTGTCCTGCACACTTTGCTAAGTGAGACCATTTCCATGGCAACGTTGGCCCTCTCTCTCTCCATTGTTCCCGGTCTCGTTTATCACACTGACTATTTATACGCGTTACTCCTGCACGAACGATGAGCGCTGCAAAAGGTGAGGCTGTGGGAGAAGAGTTGTTCAATTGCTAAAATCTGGAGCATCTTGGGTCAGGAATTTAAATCCATGATAGGAACGCTTAGAGAAAGCCCAACTGCATTACCCCTGATCTTTATGATTTGATCTTTATGATCTGCAGATCGTTGGTTAGAAGGCAGGGACAGCACACATTCTCAGCTGTTCTCAACATTTACGGCGAATAAGAGAGTTCGGCTGCGTCCCAAACCGCATACATGACTACTATAGACCTGTAGTATCTCGTCTACTATATAGACAGTAAGTACGCGGTTTGAGACGCAGCCCACGGCTTCAAGCAGTCGTCTATTAGCACGTACAGCACGACAAATAATTAACTGCACTTAAAGTGTTCGTAAAAAAATGTAATAAAAACACCAAAACTGTACACGGTCCCATAACGAAGACGAACTGTATGTTGATACGTGAAATTCTGGAGGGACGTCGGACGGCGTGGCGCCCACTCATTCCCATGTGGCAGCGAACATGGAGCTGTAAGATGCAAAACAGCCCTCCGTGCTCTCCGTTCCACACTGAAGACATCTAATGGAACCCAATTAGTGCTCAATAGCTACGCAAAGAGCAATAGATGAGGGCTGGGTTTATATACAATAAACTGTGTTCAAAGTTAAGATACACACGTGCCATGCAACCACTGGAGTTGCAGAGGACAGAGTTCACCTGGAAATGCGAACGTGATTAATAATATCTAATAAAAACTAGCATGGATGAGTTTGCATGAACGACATATTTATATTTATATCAAATTAAAGAGCTAGTATTCCTTCTTTTACAGTATAAAATCACATGTAAATGACGACATGAATATAATATATGAAGATCATATACTCTCTTAATATATGAATGCATCTCCTCCTGTTATAATCTGTCCTCCCTTGGCGAGTTTAAAGTTCTATATCCATGATGACACAAAGCACTGAAAATTCACCGTCTAAGTACATCCATCCATCCATCCATCCATCCATCTTCAACCGCTTACTCCTTTATCAGGGTCACGGGGAACCTGGAGCCTATCTCAGGGAGCATCGGGCACAAGGCGGGGTACACCCTGGACAGAGTGCCTGTCCATCACAGGGCTCAATCACATACACACTCACACACACATTCATACACTACGGACACTTTAGACACGCCCATCAGACTACCATGCATGTCTTTGGACATAATTTAATTTATCAATTTGTATAGCGCTTTTTACAATGGACATTGTCTCAAAGCAGCTTTACAGAAATATCATTTTTACATTTACAAGCGACTTACAAATGAGACACACACACACCAATGGTAGCAGAGCTGCATGCAAGGTGCTAGCTTGCCATCGGGGGCAACTTAGGGTTCAGTGTCTTGTCCAAGGACACTTCGGCATGGGATCACCCGGGCCGGGATTCGAACCACCAACCCTACGATTAGTGGATTAGTGGACAACCCGCTCTACCGACTGAGCCACAGCCGCCCAAAATGAGCTGAAAATTAAACCCTTTCTGATTGGACGATGAATGAATCTCATTATCACATTCCCCACGGTCTACGTTTTCCAAGGCGTTTTACATTTCTTATTTCAACTAAGAGGACCCTGGGTAAACGTGACAGAAATTCTCATTAGCAATTTCGCAGTGAGGCTAGATTGCTTAGAAAGACTTCAAACCGTACTGTTCTGGTGTGGGTGTCAGGAGACGATGAGTGTCATTGCAAGGAGACGAGTGAGGAGCTTCGGTGGGGAAAGTCTAAGAATGAACGAACAACAGCCTCCCTCGGCACTCGGCAATTAATGTGACGCCAGAGAGCAAAATCTGCTCAGCGCTAGTAAAAATGAGTCAACATTAAGGGATTTTGCTGCAAAGAGCTGCAGAGAACATCGTAATCTCCACTGTTATCTATACACCCTTAATATTAGCAATTAAGACTGTGTAGTGTGATTGTACCAAATAATGCCACATTTAAAAACTGATAACAGAATTGATGAGAATAAGACTAACACGCTAAGATCAGTACTCTGTTATTCAATACCTGTAGTGCTCTCCACTAATATTGGCACCCTTGAGCAAAGCAGGCTGTAAAAATGTGTCTTTATTGCACAACCTTTTGATTCCCCCCCCAAAGATATCACAAAAGCATTCTGCGCTTATGGATATCAAACAAAAGTTTATAAAAAACATTTTTTTCTTTTAAATAGAGGTGTGCCACAATAATTGGTACCCCTATGAATGAATATGAGAAAAATATATTTGAAGTTGCGCATGTTCTCCCCGTGCGTCGGGGGTTTCCTCCGGGTACTCCGGTTTCCTCCCCCAGTCCAAAAACATGCATGGTAGGCTGATTGGCGTGTCTAAAGTGTCCGTAGTGTATGAATGTGAGTGTGTATGTGATTGTGCCCTGCGATGGACTGGCACTCTGTCCAGGGTGTACCCTGCCTTGTGCCCGATGCCTTCTGGGATAAGCTCCAGGTTCCCCCGTGACCCTGAAAAGGAGTAAGCGGTTGACGATGGATGGATTTAAAAAAAAAACTTCCTGTTTCACAGGTGTATAAATATGAGGTAATCTAGGCCAAATTACATAACAATGGGCTGGAAATGTTAGGAATCTATATATGCGTCTATATTGTCTCAATGCACTGTGAAGATGATGGTTCGAGTGGAATTGCAGAAGTTAGTTGTGTCTTGGGGTCAGAAAGTCTCCAGAACTACAATCTGAAGTCTCCTACATCACCACAAGGTGTTTGGAAGGGTTTCAAGAAGAACGCCTCTACTCTCATCCAAAAACAAACTCGAGGATCTTCAGTTTTCAGACACTACTGGACCTTCACATGGGATTGGGTTCTATGGTCAGATGAAACCGAAATAGAGCTTTTTGGTAATAAACACAGAGGAGGTTTTGGAGCACACAGAGAGGTAGACATATGGAAAAGTCCCTCATGTCCACGGTTAAATATGGAGGTGGAGCTTTAATGTTTTGGAACTGTTTTTCTGCGAGAGGACCTGGACATTTTGTTAGGACACATGGCATCATGGACTCGATCAAATATCAACAGATATTAAATGAAGACCTGACTGCCTCTGACAGAAAGCTTAAAATGGGCTGTGGTTGGATCTTCCAGCAGGACAATGATCCAAAACATACATCAAAATCAACACAGAAATGGTTCAAGATCCTGCCCTGACCATCCCAGTCCCCTGACCTGAACCCCATAGAAAACCTGTGGGGTGAACTGAAGAGGAGAGTCCACCTGCGTGAACCTCGAAATCTGAAGGATCTGGAGAGATACTGTATGGAGGAACCGTCTCAGATCCCTCCCCATGTATTCTCCAACCTCATCAGGCGTTATAGGAGAAGACTCAGAGCTGTTATCTTGGCAAAGGGAGGTAGCACAAAATATTGACTAAAAGAGTGCCAATAATTGTTGCACACCTATACTGAACCAAGTTATTGTTTGATATCAATAACAGCAGAGTATTTTTGTGAGTTTTTTTAACAAAATATCAAAAGGTTAAACGATAAAGACAATTTTCACAGCTCATATTCACCAAGGAGACATTGCCTGTGCTACCTCAAGCAGTATGTTCTGATCAATAAAACGATCTCAATCTGCTCACCTTCCTTCCGTCTTTTCATTCACCTTCAGCTCTCACTAGTAATTAAAGCAAATGAGAAAAAGTGGATTGACTTATGCTGCGAGGAACGGATAGATACGCTGGTCTTCAAAATAAAAACTACATGAGCAGGAAGGAAGAAATGCATTCGAATAGATTTTGGGCCACGCAAGATGGAGGCAGAGAAAGAATTTCCCTCACCAGATTTACATTTATAGTGGCAGAGGTTTGACATGTGTGCGCGTACCTCGCGACTGAGTGATTTATTGCATTTTGACCAACACACATCCCTAACAGTGACAGATGCAAGGTTAACAACAAGTTTCGTGTGCGTGTGTGTGTGCGTGCGTATGCACTCACTAGGCAGCAGAATCATTGAGCTGGTACTCTCTGGAGCGACCGAAGCAGCCCTGCACCCCGCTGTCGGTCCACAGTCTGCGAATCACGTTGGCCAAGTCGTCTGGGAGGATTCCCTGCTCTTCCGCTGCGGCAGACAGTGCAAAGAGCTGCCTTGCATCATCCTACACACACACACACACACACACACACTCAACTGACTGGAAGACTGAACAGAATTGGTAAATATCCGTTACTAACACAGAAGGGTTTGGATTACAATAACCTCGTATCTTGAACGACTCTCATGAGCTTACGTTGTGATTTACTTGTGCAGTACAAATTGTCTCAAGACCATACACGTCCTCATTCTGTGCTTGCGACGCAGTGCTAATACGCGTCTTAAAATCAGGAAGTATCTCAGACGCACCACTTCTACTTTCAAAACTTATTTCTAGCTGAGGTTCGCACATTAATTAAGCAATTCCAAAAACACGCTTTAGGCTATTAAACTTACTACCATGACAAAATAAATAAATAAATAAATAAAGGAGATTAGTCTATAGCTATTCTCCATTGGGTTCAACTAATCTACAATCAACCGCACGGGTTTATTTAAACTAGAGCGCCATGGGGGTTTCCTACCGTTCTCGCTGGATCTCCATAATCAATCTTGAGGTTACTCATGGCTTTGATGATGGCCATTATAGACTGGATGGTGTTGCTGTACACCACAGCTCTGTACTGCTTACATTCGTCTTCCGAGTAGCCGTCTTCATGGATGATTCTGGAAGTGGAAAGATACCCAGGCATGAGACAGAATTTCAAAGTGTGTTTTGCTCGGACAAAGTAGCCTTGAATCACGGTTGAGGAGCAGCGCTTTATGCTGACGTGAAAGACGGACACCTGGCCTTCACACCTGAAGTCATCTGGAAAAAAATAAGTACACCTCATGGAATTTATTTCTTTTTTTACATATTAACGAAGATGGTAGACTATCAAATGACACACAAAATGGACATTTTGCAGTAATTTCCACAATTTAAATGAACAAGAACCAGATCAGTCGCATGGTCACATGATTTGTCACACCTTCAAATCCATAAAATAAGAATCAGGTGTTGAAGATAGGGAGCCAGTGATGAGAACCTGCTCAGGGAGTGCAGGTGCAACTGGTCTTATTTATACTTCTTTCATATCTAGTCTCTGATGTTCCCTTTGCTAGTGAGGTGTGTGATGTCATCATGCCAAGATCTAAAGAGTTCTGTAAGGCCTTGAGAAAAAAAAAAGGTTGTGGATGTCTAGACGTCTGGTAAAAGGATTGTAAAAAAAGATCTCCAAATTATTCACTGTAAGGATCTAGAAACGGCACAGATTTCAAACTGCTGCCAATTTGTCCAGGACTGGCCGTCCCAGCAAATTCAGCCCAAGAGGAGTTTGTCTGATGCAAAAAGAAGGCTCCAAGAACCCCAAAATTTCATCACAGGATCTGCTAGTAAGTCTCGCAACTGTTGATGTCAAAGTGCAGGCTTCTACAATCAGAAAGAGATTGCACAAATCTGACCTGCACGGGAGGCGTGCCAGGATAAAGCCTTTGCAGGACTACAGTTTGCCAGTAAGCACATGGGTAAAGACCAGGCCTTTTGGAATAACGTGATCTGGACAGATGAATCAAAGAGAGTTGTCTGGCCACAGTAACAACAGACATTTTTGGCACAAGACCAAAGACAGTTTTTCAGGAGAAGCACCTCATACCAACTGTGAAGCACGGTGGTGGAAATGTTATGGTTTAGGGTTGTGTCACTGCATTCACTGCCTCATGCTTCAGCTTGCATTCATTGACAGCTATGAATTCTGCATCATATCAGAGTGCTTGAATATGAAGCTGAAACATTGAGGCCATCTGTCTGAAAGTTGAACCTTTCACCATGATCCCAAGCACACACACAAATCACCCAAGGAATGGCTCAAAAAGAGGAAATGGAGGAGACAAAGCCTGGATTTGAATCCATTGAAAAGGGCAGTACGTGCAAGAAAACCCTCAAACATCTTGCAACTGAAAGAATATTTCCTGGAAGAGTGGTCAAAAGTTCCAGCACACCAGTTATGCAAAATTCCCAAGTCTCGATTGATATTTCTTTTTCTTCAAGTATATCATCTTCATTAATAGGCACGGTTTCAAAGATTATCAAATGTTTGCTTGTCCAAACGTGTCAAAAAAAACCAAACTCTTTCCTTGGGGTGCACTTAAGTATTCACATGTGCTTGTTGAACACAAACCTTTGGCCATATAGTGTAAATGCTGGAGAGACTAAGTGACTTAAGCCTTGCTGGACCATTCTCTTTAGGTACTGGCCCCACTATCAGCAGGTAGAAGAATGGCATTGTGGGCAATGTCGGAACGATTAACCAAAGTGAAAATACACCTGCATAACCTCAATTTCATTACAAAATAAATCTTGGCAGCTATGTTTAGTTATAAAGATTAATATACAAGTCATTCAGGGGGGATTTTTCCTTTAAGGCAGAAAAATGGAGGTCGAAGTAGATTTGCACAGGAAGCGTTTCAGCTTCATACCAACCATTAAGCCAAACACAGGGTTAAAAGAAAACAAAGGGATAGCTGAGGGTAATGGAGCCTTGGCTTACTAGCCCACATATGTCCACCATACGACTACAGAACTGGGAGAAATCTGAACCAGCACTGTGCTATGATTTTGCCTGTGTAACATTATGTGGCTTGCAGCAAAGACAGTTGGGATATAATGTCAATGCAAGCTGCTCTGTGGACATTTTAATCTTTCTGAAGTGTAATAATCTGGGTTTGGAGCTTTGTAATGTTCCCTGCTCACAACAAAAATGGATCTGGAGACCAAGTGCAACAGAGCAATGTGAATTATTAAACCATTCATTCAAGGCCATTTGAGTTTTTGCCTGCATGCACACGTGTGTCTTTCTGTAATCACAGGCTTTTAATTACCTTGCGAGTATTAGCCAAAGCACATCAAGCAGAGTGGGAGGTTCAGGTTTTAAAGTATACACATGGAACGCAATGTAATTATTTATGCTGACTACCCCAGACTTTCCAAAATATCAGACCATCAAATGACAGTCGTTTATTCATTTTTATTCAATAAGAAACCGCTTCCCAGATCATTTCCATCTCTGCGCAGTTTCTTCTCCGCTTACTAATAAACAGCTGTATCTTGATATCCATGTATTTGCTAGAACTGGATGATTTTGACAATCACTGTCCAAACAAAGAAGATCAGGCATCATATAACATTAGCACTCATGAGATGGAACTAATCTAGACTCCGAAGCATTAATATCCTGTGGAAAAGGCACATCATGTACATCCGTTTCTGATTATTCCGGGTGTATTGAAAAGATTCCCCCGAACCCTCTGCACACCACCACCCATGCTACAAGAGCTAGAATTCCCCCAAATTAAGCTGGTTTAACTTAAAAAGGTAGGGACAGTGCATTTTCCTGTCGATGAACATGACCTATGACCTCTTCAGTGTCGTTGTGCAGTCAGGCTAGTCGAGGTAAATCGAAGCTGAAAGCCACTCAGAGTGCATTTGCTCTCTTTAGTGAGTCAATATGAATCTAGAAGAATGAAATGAAAGGAAGGCCAGTGAGCTCCTATTCATCATGTGGCTGGATCGTACTGAACCTGGCAGGTCCATATGGTTTAAAGTCTTGAACCAGAGTTTCTTTCCAAAATGCAGGACAGAAATTTACCTGCACTTCTACCTTTAATTATGAATACTGATTTACATTTACATTTATTCATTTAGCAGACGCTTTTATCCAAAGCGACTTACAAATGAGAGCACACACACACCAATGGTAGCAGAGCTGCATGCAAGATGCTAGCTTGCCATCGGGGGCAACTTAGGGTTCAGTGTCTTGCCCAAGGACACTTCAGCATGGGATCACCCGGGCCGGGATTCGAACCACCAACCCCACGATTAGTGGATTAGTGGACAACCCGCTCTACCGACTGAGCCACAGCCGCCACTGAGCCATAGCCACCACATCTCATCGGAGTAGATTTGCTAATAACAAATGTAAAACGGACAGACTCGGGGCAAATCTCAAGCATTTTACAGAAAAGTACAGGAAACAAAAAAAAAATCACAATTATTGATTTATATTCATTCATCAGCAGTAACTGCATTACCCTGGTCAGGCTCGTGGTGGATCGGAAGCCTGTCACAGGAACACCATTTCAGTCCACTTCAGTACACCATGCACATACTCATCTACACACTCACGCCTCTGGGTAATGTAAACTCGCCACTGCACCTACTGGCATGTTTTTGAGAGGAAGCCAGAGAACCTGGAGCTCGAGCTCAGGATCGAATCAAGGACCCAGGAGCTGCGAGATGACAACACCAGCCACTGCACCCTGCCAATCATTATACTTAAATATTATACTATATATTATATTAAAGTAGTTTATATGAGCGCACGGTGGCTTAGTGGTTAGCACGTCCGCCTCACCTCCAGGGTCCAGGGTTCGAGTCCCGCCAGGGCCATGTGTGTGCGGAGTTTGCATGTTCTCCCCGTGTGTCGGGGGTTTCCTCCAGGTGCTCCGGTTTCCTCCACCAGTCCAAACACATGCATGTTAGGCAGATTGGCGTGTCCGTAGTGTATGAATGTGTGTGTGTGTGAGAGAGTGTGTATGTGATTGTGCCCTGTGATGGACTGGCACCCTGTCCAGGGTGTACCCC